>JAOQMR010000002.1:24127087-24138527 GCA_027563865.1 Erythroxylum pelleterianum
ATGTTTAAGATTTTCCACATACTTTTTCTTTAACAGTTTGTACTGTTTCAGAATAGCATGGGAATCCTCTAGTAATTCCAAATATGCATCTTGTAAATCTTTATAGTTTGAGGTTACCTCCTCATCAGTTTCTTCCTCTGCTACTAGACATATGTTTGCATGTTTTGACGTCTCGGAGCTTGTTTATGATTCTAATGAATCCAAATCTTCCCAAGTTGCCATCATGCTTTTCTTGTTGTCTCTACTCATCTTTGGTTTCTTTTTCAGCATCAGACACTCGAACTTGTAATGTCCCAGCTTATTGCACTCATAGCACGTAATAGATGTCTTCTCGACCTTTCCATCATCCTTGCCGTTCTTCCTGAATGTTGAGTTTCCTTTGATCTTCTTTTTCCACATTTGTCATATCTTCCTTGAGATGAAGGATAGCTCATCATCCTCTTCGCTCGACTTAGGTTCTATCTTGCTCGAATCATCATTCTTTGATTCTTCGATCTTCAAGGCTTTTGATGAATTCCTCTTCATCTTTTTTTGAATCTTGTGATTCTTTTGTCCGGCCTTTAGCACTATCGACTTGTCCCATCTGGGCTTATCTTCCGCATCGAGTTCAATTCGTGAATTTTCAGCGATCCAAGCAACTCATCAAGCTTTAGCATGCTTAAATCCTTGGCTTCTTGTACAATAGTCACCTTCGGTCTCCACCTCTTTGGTAGACTCCTTAGGATCTTCTGAACGTGATCTTGATTGCCATATGTTCTTCCCAGAGCTTTCAATCCATTAATGATTGTTTGAAACCTTCCAAACATCTGATCAATGGACTCTTCTTCCTTCATCTTGAACAGCTCGTACTGATGCACAAGAATGCTTATCTTGGGTTCTTTAACTTGGATCGTCCATTCATGTGCAATGGATAGAGTGTCCCACATCTCCTTTGTAGTATCGCATCCATGGACTTTATCATATTCACTTCTGCTCAGGGAACAACTCAAGAAAAATTTCGCCTTAGAATTCAACTAAAATCTCGCCTTTTGATCAACCGTCCATCTGATTCGTGGAATAAAATTTTTTTCTTCATCTACAGGTGTATATGGTTCGTTCTCGATTATGTACCAAAGGTCTATGTGAGTAGATTCGATGAACAATCACATTCTGTCTTTCCAGTAGTGATAGTCTTCTTCATTGAACGTTGGAGGTCTAGTGTCTGAGGCACCCTCTACAATGTACGTGTGTGATTCCGGCATTATCTTTAATTCACACTTGGTTAAAGTGATTCTTGAACACCAGGCTCTGATACCAATTGAAGTGAATCACACGTTAATACAATGTTTAATAACAGTAACAAAATACATAAGAAGGGGGTTGAATTGTGATAAACTTTTTCTTTAAAAAAACTGTTTAAAACTTTCGTTTAAAAACAAGACTTTGTTCGTTATTAAAGAACTAATGTAAATCTTATTTGTAAAAGTTTCTAAGACTTTCGTAATACGTAATATTGAAAAATACGAATGAGATAGAGAGTATTTGAGAGAGTTTGACATAGTAGTTTTTATACTGGTTCACCCCAAACCGTGGGCTACATCCAGTCCTCAGATGACTTTCTGAGATTTCACTAGCTTCTCAAAACTTTTACAAGTATTTTTGCAC
Organism: Erythroxylum pelleterianum; assembly: GCA_027563865.1. Classification (NCBI taxonomy): domain Eukaryota; kingdom Viridiplantae; phylum Streptophyta; class Magnoliopsida; order Malpighiales; family Erythroxylaceae; genus Erythroxylum; species Erythroxylum pelleterianum. The sequence continues at coordinate 24,128,732 of JAOQMR010000002.1, forward strand.
TGAGCCTCTTCAGGTCCCTATACACTGAGTAATCTTTTACTCTTAACCTCTTCAGGCTATCTGTATCACTTTCACACAGAAAATGTTTTGAAACTTGTTACAGAAAGGTAATAGCTCTTAATTTTTCGCACAGATATTTCTCGCAACAATCGCTACGCTCTTGTAATGATTTCAATCACTTGTATTCGTATCGTCTCTTTCTATCTCCGATTCTGACTCTTATTTATAGCCTTCGTCTTAATTGCTTCTTGATAACTGCTTCTTGATTCTTTAAACAAACAGTTATTCAGTCGAGTTCTGTAATTAACTCAGACTGATGCTTCTGTCTTCTTTGTAGCGTCTGCTTTTTGTTTCCATCTGCTTATCACTTTCGTCTGCTTTTTTACTTAGCTTCCTTGAGTCTGCTTTCGCTAATCGCTTCCGTCTGCTTTTTCTTAGCTTCCTTGCATCTGCTTTTGCTAATCGCTTTCGTCTGGTTTTGCTTAGCTTCCTTGCATTTGCTTTCGCTAATCGCTTCCGTCTGCTTTTGCTTAGCTTCCTTGCGTCTGCTTTCACTAATCGCTTCCGTCTGCTTTTGCTTAGCTTCCTTGCGTCTGCTTTCGCTAATCGCTTCTGTCTGCTTTTGCTTAGCTTCCTTGCATTTGCTTTCGCTAATCGCTTCCGTCTGCTTTTTTTTACTTAGCTTCCTTGCGTCTGCTTTTGCTAATATTCATTTCATTTGTTCTGTCTGCTTTTCATTCGTCTTCTTTTTATCTGTCATTAAAATCATTAATCGTAAAGTCATTTTGACTTAATAGATACCACTCTTGACATACTTGAATGAAGTGTTAATTCAAGTGGCCAATATAATCGGGAACCTAATGGGTCACACATATAGGAGATTCGAAGGATGAGTACAATGATATTGAATGGTGATTCAAGATATAAGATAATGTTTCAGGGTTGTATCACGATGTGAACGTGGTAGAAAATGTTTCATGGAATAGATTATAAGCAAGTGTTATTGGCTGGCAATTTGGTCATTAAATTCCCAAAACTTCCATTAATGTATTCTATTCATGACCATTAATTTCCCATATCTCTCCATTAGTGATGGGGCTATGGAAGGCTAAATGGTGCAAAAAATAGAGATGATTTTCATGCATCTTGTGTAAGAAACAAGGGATAGAAAGGTTCTTTCTTACACATGCACTCTTTTTCTCTCTAGCTCTCACTGGAGTTCTTATCTTTGCTAGCACAAAGAAAGAATTCTAGCTATCTCCTAGTGAGGTTTCATCCTTCTACCTTCATGTGGACTTTCATTAGAGACGGTCTACGTTGATCGTTGTGGTTTACAGCAACGCAACGAGGAGAAGATTAAAAAAGAAAGAAATCGTCGAAAAGGTATGTAAACTTCTTACATTTTATGTTTTTGTTTTCTATATCTACATGTATCAGTAGATCTGATTTTTAAGGTTTCATTTTATTTTTTGCTATGTATATTTCATATATATTATGTATGAGATGCATGATCGGAACTTACAAAACTTGTGTTAATGGGCTGATGAGGCGATTTGTACAAGAGGACGAGATGTTAGATATATTAACACAATGTGACGAAGTAGGGTATACTTTCCATTATAGGGCTAACAAGACAACAGTTTAAGTACTTAAGTGTGGATTCTATTAGGCACATCTATTTAAGGATGGTCAAGATTTTGTGGCAAAATTTGATTGCTGTTAGAGAGTGGGTAACCTCTGCAAAAGAGATGAGATACTTTTATCCAACATCTTGGAAGTCAAAGTCTTCGATGTGTGGGGCATCGACTTTAAGGGTCCTTCCACATCCTTCATAGGGAACACATACATTTTAGTGGGAGTAGACTATGTATCTCACTATGCCAAAGTTGTGGCATCTCCAACTAATGATGGGAAAGTTGTACAAAAATTCATCAAGAAGATATTCAACTAATTTGGAGTGCCACGAACAATAATAAGCATTTTTGTAATAGATCTTTTGATACTCTCCTAAAATGATATAGAGTCCGCCAATGAGTTGCCACTCTTTATCATCCAAAAATGAATGGACAAGTGGAGTCATAAATTGGGAACTCAAATGAATTCTAGAAAAGACAGTGAACAATTCTAGGATGGACTAGGCATTAAAGCTAGATGATGCCTTATGGGCTTATCGAACCACTTTTAAAACACCTATCGAAATGATGCCCTTCTGACTTATAAATGGTAAAGTTTTTCATTTTCATGTTGAACTAGAACACCGAGCATATAGGGCAATTAAGGTTTTAAATTTCGATTGGAAGCAAGTGAGTGAAAACGAACTCTACAACTAAATGAGCTTAAAGAGTTTCACTCAATGCATACAAAAATGCCAAATTGTATAAGGAGAATGTGTAGAGATGAAACAACTCTCATTTTAAGCAGAAGGAATTCAACGTGGGAGATGCAATTTTGCTATGCAATTCGAGGTTAAGGCTATTCCCAGGAAAACTTAAATCGCAATGGAGTGGACCATTTATAGTCACCCAAGTATTCGCCCATAGAGCTGTCGAATTGAAAAATGCAAAAAAGGAACCTTTAAGGTGAATGGGCATCACTACAAAATATATCTCGGTGGAGTGGTCTTGAAGGAAAAGGAAGTAATTTCTTTCCTTTTGGAGAACTGAAAGCACTTCCTAAGATGAAAGGTCAAGCTAATGACCATAACTTAGCACATTTGATAGTTAGATTGAAATTGTTGTGTGGTTAGATTTGTTTGAAAGTCTAAAAATAAGTTTCTAATAAAGTGGAAGGTTTGGATTGCTAACTCTCTTATTTATTTTAAAAGTAATTTTAAGATAGGGCAGCAATCTTGGGCATTAAGCAAAGTTGATTTTGGAGACCATCGCCATCACCACGTCAATCGCCATGATGGGTTCTTATGCTCTAAACTTTATCTTTTAATTTATGTCTTATTTTATTCTTATGTGTTCGTATTATTTTATTTTCATTCGCACCTTGTATGTTATTTTTCCTTCTCACATTGAGAACAATGTGTTGTCCAAGTGTGGGGAGGGTTGCGTTATGTGCATTATATGTTTTATTTTGAGTGTGAATTTTGCATATTATATGTTAATTTTGTTTAGGTTTACATAATGTTACTTGTGTGAATGTGTCAATGGCTAGGACTTAACATAATCGATTTAGCTTTAAGCATAGTCTTTTAGGTTGCTAAGATATATTAGCTTGTGAAATTATTGTCCTAGGTTGCTTTAGTTAAATATTCATGTTAGTTCGTTCACCGTAGGAATTTGACACATTCATTTGTAATTTTAGGTTAATCGAATAAGTAGCATCGTTAGCATCTTTTCATGAGAATGATTAGTTAAAGAAATGAGGTAGGCAAAAAGAAAGTGTGTGTTTTGTTTAATAAATAACTATTCCACTGGGCCTTTTTGAAATAAATCGGGTTATGAATAGAGCTAGTAGTCAGTTGAGAATGTGATGCAGCTAGTAACTAGGCTACGTTCATCCAAATGTTTGCCTTCACGTCGAAAGGTTATAATGACATTCCAATTAAGCCGCTTAATAAAAAACATGACCTAATTGAGTACCCAGGGGACATTCATCAGAAATGTTTGCCTTCACATCAAAAGGCTAGGTTTATGTTAATGAAAATTAAAAAATAGTTCATTGTTTTATAAGTCATACAAATCTTTATGAATGGCATAACTTCTCATGAAAAGCTATTTAAGGATAATTACAAATTTGATTGACTAACTAATTATCAATGTGTGTATGTGAGTGATAGGAGTGAATTTGACCTCAAGTCTTGACTAGTATGTATATTTAGTCCGAAGTACTTAGAAACATATTTCATAAGTTAATAAGTTAGAACAACTTGAAGGATTTTGTTTGTAGTTAAATTTGTTTTGTGAAGTTCATTGCCATTGTACCATTATTGCATATATGTGTTGTTGTTGGTGTATTTATGTTTGTTTGTTTTATTTTTTTTAGGACAAGCAAAAGTTCAAGTGTGGGGTTGTGATATTTGTAGATTACATGATGTTTTAATAGGCATTTTAGTATGTTTTTTTTGTTGATTAATTGATTCATGCATGTTTAGGTTTAGAATTCTGTTAGTTGGTTAGATATTTGTGTCTTGAGTGTTATGTGGGTTAGAGAATGTTATTGAGCTTTATTTTTATGTTTTTGAGATGCATTGATGTGTTCATTAATGTTTGAGATTAGACATCGAAGAACGAAGAAGATTTGGAGGAAGCTCAATGAATGACCTAGGGCCATGATCATAGCCTACGTGAGGACAGAAGTGGACTAGCCTCCCGAGTTTAATTTTCACGAGTTATTTCGAACTTTTGGGCCCTGGTGAAAAATAGTTTTTACCTTAATTAGAATAGACTACATAAGACAAGAGAAATAATCTAGAAAGAGAGCCTCCATTTGCCTCCTTGGGAAAAAACCTAAGGAAGAGGATGAAGGAAGAGAAAGAAGAAGTCGGAACTCCGGCTACTTCAACCTCCAATCCTCCAAGTTATCTTTTGTTCTTTTCATCTTTTATTTCATATATGGAATTAATGATTATGAATCTTGGGTTAAGGATGTTCTAACTTCTTTTAGGGATTTATACTTGATTTAATATTAATCTAATTGCTTTTGTTGTTAGTGATGTTTGGTATTGTGATTATTTGTTGTAATTGCATGCTTTAGTAATAAATTGAGTGTGAACCGAATGCAAAATGATTAAGTTGGTTAATGAGAGTTAAATGATCTAATAGACCACACAAATAATCAAATCAGTAATTATATAGAGAGAGATCTCGTGTGAGGACCCAATTGTTTATTGGAATGCTAAAGAACTAAATAGGTTATAGGCTATTTTGTTAATCGAGAGATTACATGTTAGGTAACCAACTTAATTAGGGTTTATGATTGAGGGCTTAGTGATTTCAACTCGAAAGAGACTAATCCACCATTCGAAAGTCTAGGACCGACATCGTTTTAACACAAAAGTGACTAAGTTAGCATTGATGATAGGATAAATCCCCCTTCTCATAACTTGTTAATCTTCCTTGTTTGAATTTCAAATTGTCAATTGGTGGTGCTCAAATTTGATTTCTTACATTAAATTAGAATTCTCATTTCAATCACTCTATATTCAATTGTTTGTTTTTCTGTTTAGTTTTTATTTTCATTTTAATTACATTTTAGGTCTTAGGCAAATTAGGATTCAATTAGTTCACTAATTTCTCATGGGATCGACACCTCATATATACTATGACCTTGCACTTGCAAAAATATTGAGGGTTTTATAAGATTAAAACTTGTTCAACAACAGCGTGTTATACATTGAACTATCCAAGTAATTAAGATAGGAGGAATACCAAAGGCTTCAAGCGTGTGAGGAATAAAGTCCCAAACCACTATTTCAAATGTTATTTGAAGGTCAATTTTTAAAACACAGTTCTTTCCAAATCCTTTTAGGTGGTAGTTCTTCAACAATTCTTGTGCAAATAAAATATTATCTCCAATACTGGAACTTCAATGAAAGCAACTTGAGATCGATTGGTGAGGGTTGGAATAACTTGCTTTAATATATTTTCCTAAAGCTTAGAGATAATCATGTAGAAAGTGTTGCAACAAGCTATAAGTATGTAATCTTTCAATAAGAATTTTTTTACCTTAGTGACTAGGTATATGGGTAAAGTTCCAAGCTCTCAACATTTTGACATTAGTGAGAATTTCCGAAACAACTTTATATACATAAGTTTTTAAGATATCCATCCCTTTTTGAAAAAATATGCAATGATTCCATCAGATTTTAGGGCCTTATTAAGGTTTAGGATAAAAAGGACTTTTTATCTCACTTTCAGAAAGAAAAAAAAAAGAAGTGAGAGAGCTACTTTTCTAGATTAACAACATGTAGCACCCCCTTCACCGCAGGGTACACACTGGGACGCCCGGAGGTCATTTCGGTACATATCCTAAGATAAAGGTGCACTACGATCGATCAATACATTCACTCCATATGGCATCATTTTAATATGTACTATAAAGCATCAATAGAATTTCACCATATTTTGAAACCAAAAGTTTCCTCATTTCATTACTAAAAATCAAAACTTTACAATGTCATCTTCAATCCTTAATATACATATATCTACAAAGTCTAGTACAAGGTCTCTACAAAACTGAGGAAACTATACATGACAAACTAACTATGTCATCCAAAAACATTCCAGTTGACCGACCTTTGCACCATAGCTGCACTTCGATCACACTCTCAACGGTAGTGGAGCCACTCAAAAACTATAGTCGCCTACCGATCCTGAAAAACAATGATGCAATTTTGCTGAGTTTTGCGAACTCACCCAAAATGTGCATCTATTTTCAGGTTTCAGAAGCATACCCCGTTACGCAACGGGACTAGACTTACTGCTCACAAAGGACTGTTAGAGGTTGGGATCAGTTCGTGTCTGCATTAGGTTTTTGTATAGAGTGTTTTCCGTAATTTCTGTGAACTCTGTATTGGGATATTTTGATCTGTAATAAGTGATACAGAATGGGAATCTTGATAAATGGAATTGATTGAATGCTAAGCTGAATTTTGGAAGGCTTGACTCAATGATTTGTTATAGCAATTGGTTTGAAAGCTTACAGACTTTATGTACAGAAACATTTGGGATATGCAATAAGCTTGAGGTAATTAGTGAGGTTGTAAAGATTAAAAAGGGCTTGTGTAAATGAGTGATTAAACCACAATGCATTGAATAGCAACTTCATATCAAAGTCTCACAATATTTGGGTGTGAAGGTTAAGTTGTGTATAAAAGGATTTGTAAAGTTTAAATTGGGGATTTAGAAATTTGGAACCTTATCGAAAAATGGAAACAGATTCAACTATCGAGTAAATGATATTGATGTGATTGGATAAAAAAAGTATGTGTAAGGCCTGATAAGGAGACTATTAGAGAAAACACAAGAAACAATCGAAGTTTTATGACCTTATATTGACGAGCAATTGATGGTTTCGACTGTAAAACCGAGTGCTTTTAGGTTTGAGTTACCAAGAGGCTTGACTATTGGAGACATGGGTAATGATTACGCTCATATATGTGATTGATTGATATATAGTTTAAATGGAATGCAGGCATAACAATTGTTGTATTGGTGACAATAAGGTGTCACACAACAAAAGGGAGTCATTCACCCTATGGTAGAATGAATAGGGCCTAGAAATAGTTGAAGGCCATAATTGATGTGAGATAATATGGATGAGTAAAATGAATCGGTAATAGAGATTAAGTGACCCCAGATACGGACAAATAAGTAAGGTGAATGAACATTAAGGTTATGGAATATTGTGAAATAGATATAACAGTTAAGTGTTCTGACACTACAGAGATATGAAATTGTAAGCAAAAGATGAAATGCGTCACAACGTACCACCATAAAGATGGAAAGAGGGAAAACTAGATGTAACAGTAATTAGCCTATATGAAACTATGGTGAGAAAGGACTATGGATATATAGAAAGGGAAAATTGTATATGATGGGCTATGTTAGACAATGAGTGAATAACATTACATGGGTGAATGCAGTATGAAATGCGATACGCATATTGTATTGGGCAAAAAGAGCCTCGAGCTCGAAAAGAGACTAGTGCATACCCAGAGGGCTCTCCTCTCCCTAAGATGCATTTAACGCTTAATGAGCCCTATATGGGACAGTATCCAATGAGCCTGATATCCAATGGATACGGGACAGTTTTAGGCACTCGGTCACAACAAAGTAAATACCGGAAACTGGGTCTCATGTGCATATGCATTATTTAATTGATTTAATGGGATTAAATGTGAAATCTGACATTGAATATGAGAGATAATCTTTAAATGTGAACGTGACATTGAATGTGAAATATGATATGACAGAAATGAAATTATGTGTTTTGTGAATGGGTGAACCATCAATGATGGTCACTCACTGAGTTCGCAAACTCACCCAAAATGTGCATCTATTTTTCAGGTTTCAGAAGCATACCTCGTTAGGCAACGGGAGTAGACTTACTACTCACAAAGGACCGTTAGAGGTTGGGATCAGTTCGTGTCTGCATTAGGTTTTTGTATAGAGTGTTTTCCGCAATTTCTGTGAACTCTGTATTTGTATAATTTGGTTTGTAATAAGTGATACAGAATGGGAATCTTTATAAATGGAATTGATTGAATGCTAATATTGTTATATATATCAAATTGTACCAATTGGAAATGTTGATAAATGTTTTGTGTATTGCATTGGGTCCATATGGCCCAAAATGGAATGATTTATAACAAAAAGGGTTAATACTGAAATTGGGCCCAAATTGATCAGCAAAACTGTTTTGATTGTATTACATTGAAAATAATGTATTATCGACTCTTAACTTTATTAGGCCCAAATTGAAAATGGATTTCCGCAATGAAAGTGTTTCAAAAAAATAAAAAAAAAACATATACCAATATGTGAGTGATTGACTGGTTTAGAATGCTACCTTTGCTGGCACGGACTCGGATATCACCGTCGAAGTCAGGTTCGAGTCTTGAGGAGATGGGATGCTACACAACATATTAAGAATAAAGGTATTCATACTGGCCACAAAAGATAAATGCAAAGTTGTGCATTTAAAGAAATTGAAGAAATGAAAGGCATGGCTTTCAATGTATTATGTTGCAAACGAAACATGAGAAATATATTAAACAATAAAAGGAACATAAGCTAATAATAAAAAAAATTAAGAACATAAAAATTGAAATCATCATATAGAATTAAACTTGTTGATGACATCTAAAATTGAATAAAATAGTGTGATATTTAGAAATAGAGGAAAAGTATGTCTTATAATCAAAAAATTGGTTGCAATTAATGAATGAAATTATTCATTTATATGGTAAAGATATTTTCTTTATTTATTTTATCAGTTATCTTAATGTTTAGGAGGAATAAAATATCTACAATAATTATTTTGTAATTGAAATTATAATATGATCGAAGTTTTAAGATTCAAATTGTATTTAAATATTATTTCTAATTTTTTCCTATATTCTGCATAAAATGAGATATTGATAAAATAGTAAAACTAGCAAATATTGTATTTCTTTCTTTTGAAGAAAGTAATTGATCTCATAAAACAAAGTATAAAGATAATAAATGTGTGTACTTATTGGAAACAAATTCATTGAATTGGTCCACTAATGAGGATTTAAGTGGAACATTACTTATATGTTTTTGAATGTCCTCATTATGATGGTTATATGATTAATCCTTACCAAAGAATTTTTAAAAGGAATAATAGAACAATTGTTGGATCGCGTACGGTCCAAGTATTCACAATACGCTGCGGAAAAGACCATACCAAAACATCATGTATAATCGAAAACAGGAAGGATTAACGAAAATACCTTATTTGCGTGGGTAGATCGCTTCTTTTTGGATTCCAAGACACTGCCAATCGCGAATGCCCTCTACCGGTATCCATACAAGCATGCACGATCCGAGCTGCAGCTGTAGTGTGCTAGCACGTCCCGAAATGCTTTTCGAACACCGCACGATCTTCCTCTCGGATGGCGGCTAAGGTTCGTGAAAAACCTATTATCTTACAATTGTGTCTCACAATAGTGTCTAACCCTAATGAGACCTAAGTTTCTCTACTTATAGAGAAACCCTAATCCCATTAAAAGCCCAATTAGTTTCGGCCCATTATATCTCATATAATAAAAGCCCAACAACTTAAGTCAATCTAGCCCAATAAATATATCCACATATATTTA
>JAOQMR010000002.1:24154725-24166926 GCA_027563865.1 Erythroxylum pelleterianum
TATGGATCGGGCTTGGGTTTGACGTCCTTAATGAATGGACCGATCGGCCCGCGGGTCGTTGTGACTGGGTCTAGGCCTAACACGACCGACCCGACCACAACCCATAATATGTTACTTGTAAATGACTAAGAAATCATAAACATAAAATTTTAATGCAAACAATTATCTAATATAGAGGTAAAAATTACAGGATAAATCGACAATAAATTTTACTAAATCAAAAAACATAATATAAAAAAAAGTTTGAGCTCGTACCTAACACAACAATTTCAACTAATGTAGCTTTTTCTCCCCCTAAAACTCTCTCAAAAGTCTTCTGCTAATTAAACTTTAATAAAACTATAGTTGATGAAAGTTATTTATATTCTAAAACTCTTCTATCATCATATGTTTATGTCTAGTACAACTTCTGTCAGGATAAGATTTTATACTGAACACAATCACTCACAACATTATTCATTTTGATCTACGAAGATAGTTAACACTTCTAGAGCTCAGATTTAGTGGTTAAACAAATAAATGTACATAAAATGGGCCTATATCACAATAATCTCTCCTTCTAGCCCGTTTTAGAGGATAAAACAACTACCTCATTGATCCCTTGATAGTCATCCCAGCATGCTTACTACAAAGCTTAAGCTTACGCCTAGGAATTGCTTTTGTTAACATGACAACACTATTCTTATCTGTGATAATCTTGTTTAACTTTATTAATTGCTCAACCACATACCGCAACCAATGATACCTCATATCAATATGGTTAGTGCGAGAATGATAAATGAAATTTTTGTTTAAATTTATAGCACTTTGACTATCACATAAAACCATGTACTCATCTTGTTTCACGTCCAATTTTTGGAGAAATTGCCTCAACCAAAGCATCGCCTTTCTAGCTATCACAACTACAACATATTCCACCTTAGTAGTAGGCAAAGTTATACACTTATACAACTTAGATTGCTAAGAAATAGCTCGTCTTGTAAATTTAAACAAATATCTTGAATTGACTTTCTTTTATATTGACTTTCTTTTATTGAGATCGCCAGCTATGTCCGCATTTATGTAACCTTCTAGAATTGGCTTAGGACCTCCAAAACTCAAACACAATTAACAAATGCCTCGCAAGTACCTGAAGGTCCACTCCACTACTTCTTAATGTATATTTCTCAAATTGGATAAAAGTCTATTTAACAATCCAACAATGTGTGCAATGTTTGATTTATTGCACACCTTAGCACACATTAATGAACTGACAATAAACAAGTACAAAATAGAGGAAATACATTCTTTCTCCTTTTCAATTGTAGGACATGTTGTTTTGCTCAATTTGAAATGAGCAGCTAAAGGTGTACTCACTAACTTGACATTTTTCATATTTAATTTCTCAAGCACTAGTTCAATCTATTTCTCTTGTGACAACTACAACTTCTTGCCTTTCCGTCACAAGTAATCTTTATGCCCAAAATCTGTTTTGTTCTCCTTCAACCTGTAAATCATGTCAACATCTTAACCAACTATCAATATATGATCCACATAAAAGAGAAGGATGATAAAGTAACCACCAAGGACTTTTCTAAATAGACATAAGGATCAACTAAAGTTTGCTTGTAACCATTGCTTGTCATAAATGAATCAAACTTCTTATACCACTATCTTAGTGTCTGTTCGAGCTCCTAAAGCCTCTTCTTCAACTTGCATATAAGGACTTTTTTTCCCTTTTACTTAAAACCCTTTCGATTGCTCCATGTAAATCTTCTCATCCAAATTTCCATATAAGAAAGCAGTGTTCACATTAAGCTACTTGAGTTCAGGATCCAACTAGCAATTAAGCTTAACATAGTGCATAGTGACATTATCTTGACCACTGGTGAAAGAATCTCATCAAAATTAATACCCTTCTTTTGACTATGTGTAAGGCCCCAATATACACCCTAGAAGCATTATAGTATGTCTAGGGCATATTTAGAAGTGAATATAAAGAATTAAATGTATTTAAGCATAGCAAGGGGGCATAATGGCAATTAATTTAAACATACAAGGGTAAATTGGTAATTTAATTCATTTAGGCATGGACATGAATAATTATATATGAAAGATGGACTAGAATGAAATCAATTGATGATTTTATGTGCCAATGTGGGAACTAAAGGAAGAAGAAGGACCAAATGTGCAATTTGGCCAAAAATCAACATACGATCCAATGGAATTGCAACATGTGTCTAAGACTAGAAACTTCATGAAAAGGGGAGTAAAAGAGAGGGGAGAGGGATGTGTATGTAGGGTTTTAACTCTAGAATTTTCTCTTCTCATCTCCTCTCCATTCCATCTTTTTAATCACATCATTTTGCATAAGGAATCAAGCCAATCCTAGGTGAAAATTAAAATAAAATTTTGTGGTTTTTCTTCTCATCTTCATCTTTCTTGCTTTGCTCATAAAGAGCTGGAATTATAAGGTTGGATATAGGATTAAGATATGTATTTATGATGTTCAAGTTGGTGAATCAATCAAAGCTAAAGGGGAAGAGAAGGAGGAGTATTAGAAGAAGAGCTAATTGACAAATTTCAAGGTCTGAGACTACACTTAGTTAATTTCTGTATGTGTGCATATTTGTATGTGTACAAAGATTGATTTGTACATGGAATAGTTACTAGAATGATGTCGTAGTGTTACTGTGCAAGGAATTGCTTGAATATAATAAAAGAGAGTAATGTTTAATGAAATTATGTCTTAGGTTCTTGGTTCACTTAAACCAGCCCCATTGTTTTGGCCATGACTCGACTTATAGACCTCCAAATTTGGTGATTCTAATTAGAGGTGAAACTTAATACATAGAACTAAAAATCTCTAGAAGAGACTCAGAATTAATTCTGGCTTTATGACATTGGAAATTGAGATTGAAAATGGTGACCTGATATTACCCCTGTATTGGAGCATCTTGTGATGTTTGGTGGATATCTCATGGTTTAAAAGTCCAAATGGTCTAATTTTTGGTGATACGGAAACTAGAGATATAGAAACACAAATGTTTAGTTGTTTACTATGTGAAAATTATGGAACAAGTGGAGACTGTCGTGTAATTTGTTTCTGGACTGATTTGTTTGCCTATTTTTATATCCACAGTGGGCTTAGCCCAAATTTCACTATTTAAGTTTTTTGCTTCCGTTTATTTGCTGAATCATATTGTAACCTTTTTGAATGTTTATAAAACTTTTCATACACCTAGAAATAAATGAAATATGACTTACTATATGTGAATTGGGTGGTTAAACATTGGAATTTAAAATTGAACATAATGCATGCTAAAGAAAATTTACATGTACATAGATGATTTTTATACATATTTATTGCTTATATGTGTGTAGTATGACTATAAAAGTTCACATAAAAATTTTGTGGAGATAATTAAGTACAATTTAACATATTTGCTATTTAAATGAGGCATATGAATTTATATGCTAGAATTTTGTGAATGTACCTTGAGAAACATAACTAAAAAATATATACAAAATAAATCATACAAGTACTTGTGATTTGAATATTATCATAATGGTGATAAGTTATGATTTGCGTGTATAAACTTAAAAATAGATTTTATGTTTTCAAATGAATATCATATAATTTGTTAATATATTAATGATGAAATTGGTGAAATTGGAAAATTATTAAAGGAAAAGTTACAGTGCTTGCTTCATTATCTTGGTGATGGATAGATAGGCATGCCTATAGGATTACAACGCAACTCCTACAGTTTGACACCACTAGTGTCTTCATTTTGAGGAAATAACGTCTCTACAGTTTGATATCTCTAGGTATCCATAATTAAATACCTTCGGGTATCCATAATTTAATACCTTCAGGTATATATAGTTCGATGCCTTCACGTATCTACAGTTTGATATCTTCGACTATCCACAACTCTCGTTATCCACACCCACAGGGATGGGCAGGTCTAACACAGAAAGGAAATTACACAGTTATAAATAAGAGATACAACATGATAACATGAATAATTTGTATTGATGAGCTTCAGAAATCAATATTTGGCTTATAAATCTGAATTTATGGCATATGAATGAAGCATATTTACATTATATACTTTGCTTAATTATATCACCATTGTTTACATGAGTTTATAATATTCATGAATGTGTGTTTGCTTGGTCGATGATTATTGTGAGTGATCATTCAAACTAAGCGTTTCCCCACTAAGCTTTCAAGCCTAGCAAGTGTGTTAATTTGTGTAGGTCCAAGTAATAGGAGTAAGGCACATTGATCATCTACAGGGACTAAGGTCAGCCGTTAAAAGTAAAAGTACCTTTGGATGTGTCTTTTGATTAAAGAATGATTATATATGTAATGAAGGAAATTGTAGTTTCTTAATAGTTCGCAATTAAGAATTTAAGTTGTGTGTAATACCTCTTTTGGATTACCATATAAATGTAATGATGTAATATTACTTTTAATTGATAATGTTAAGGGATATGAAATTTTGTAATATGTATATGTACAATATTGAATAGATAAATGAGTGATGACAATCCTTATAAATGAATAGAATTGTGTGTCATGAATGTATGTAAATGAATTTAGGTGCTATGTGTATAGGTGGTTGTAGGTTCTATGTAGGGGGTGTGTAACATCCCACCCCCGACGGGAATGGTAAAATCGTAATTTAGCAAAGGATGAGAGTGATTGGGATTACTTAGGACTTTCCATGCATACTGGTATTTGTGAATAGTGACTTTTTGCACATGAAAAATAACTGTACATGCATACATGACGTTCCCGGTATTTGGGCCTAAACGAAATTTTATTGTGAATAATGTGGAAATTGTGTTTGAAAAATTTATTGGAGTGGGTTTTTGTGTGTTTTATATTTTATGGGAATTTTAGGAATTTTTCTGAAATTTTTCGAAGAAAATTCCCGGACCGGAAAAATCGCCAAGTGGTGAACCGGTTGGTTTTAGTACTGAAATTTTCTGTTAAATGGACTTGGGCTATTGGGTTTAATATTTTGGATTGTCCGTGGGACCATTAAATGGAATTAATTGATTAAAGTTTATTACTTAAATTTTGTCTTTTCCTTATTTTGTCATTTTCTTCTCTAACTTGGACTAGTATAATATTGACACATATTACCTTCATTTAATGCTTCAAGCCAAGCATTCTCGGTTCTTCCTATTGAAAGCATGAAAGATGAATTTTCTTCCTTATTTCCTTAGCCAACCGAAATCTCTATCTTCTTCTTTGATTTATTCATCGATTTTCTCTCCATTTTCTTTGGCTTAATTGTTGTCTTCCTCCTCCAACCTTGAGAATCTTCCTTGCCATGCAAGCTTAAGCCCTCTATCTTCTTTCCATGAGAACCATGCATGAGGATTAAATAGAGAAAGTAAAGGAATTGGAGAATTGAAGGGTTGGAAGTTCTAATTAGGTAAGTTTTATTTTTAAGCTTTAATTATGCATGGCATGGTTGTGATGGTGCATTTATTGTGATTATTTATGCATTAATTTCATAACGATAGGGGTAGGATTGTTTGGGTATAAGTGTAAGTTTGTGTGAGGATGAATGATGAATATGTTGTGGATTGGTTTTTGCTTAGTTTTGATGTTTGAATGAGGTTAGATAAATGGGAATTTAGTATGAAAATGTGTATACTGAGTGCTGCCAAATTGTGTCTATTGGTCTAAGTGAAAGTATTGATGATCTAGTGGCTGATTTCTTGTCCATTTGGTATGCTTATTGAAGTAGAATTGGACTTGGCATGATAGGAAGTGAATGGAGTATCAAAGCTGGAAAATTGATTTTGTACTTATTGCAATGTTTTGATCATAACTAATTGTGTGTTTAAGCAAATGAGGTGAGGTTTGAACCAAATGAAACTTTAGTTGATTGGCTAAGATTTCTTGTGAAATAGGTTTTGTCTAATTGTAGCCTTAAGAGGTTGAATTTTGTCTTGGAAAATCATTGACATTGGCTGTGTAAACAGTACCCGAATTAGTGACCTAAACTTTTGATGATTTTTCTAGATTAATTTAGAAGGAATTGGTGAAAATGGTCTTAATGAAAGTTGAAGCCTATCTTGTTAGCTTTCCATTTCCACTGATTTTGAAATTTTTCGATATGTATATTGGGAGATATGAATTGTTGACTATTGACTGGTTAAGTGCATTTTGGTGAAACCTAGCCGTAAGTGTAGGTTTTGTGAACATTGTGATTGGAAGCAAATTTAGAGATTTTTGTTACTTGAATTGGCTCAAGTGATCTTCTGGAAATGTGTAGAGGAAACAATTATCTTTAAAATGAGATATACTATGCTATTTTTGGATATCAGAATTTGGACTTATGAGTTTTCAAAACAACTGAACCTAAGTGAGGTTAGTGACTAGTAATCAGGGCATCCACTTGCATGACAGTTTTGAGTTTGTTAATGATGGAATTGGCTTTGAAGCCCTTCATGAGAAGTAGCATTGTGTTTGATCTTTTCATGGGTATAAAGTATGCAATTTTTTGACATTTGTGCAAGGAGTTATGATTTTTAGAAAACTGTTGTTCAGTGCAGGTGGTTTCAGTGGGCAGACTCATTCAATGAATTCTTTGACCTATTTGGAAATTGAATTGGGATACATGTTGTTCATGAAAGTTGTAGGACACATTCTGATATTTCCATTGGCATTTATTTTGTAATTTTTAGCAAAGGGAATGAGACGTTATGGATTTTGGAAAATACTGCACTGTTTTGAAACCTATGACTAGGCAGTAACTTTGATTGGATTTTTGACACCCTTAGGGGTGAAATTGATCTTTATGGTCTTCATGAAACTTGTAGAGCTTTCTTTTCTCTATGAAATAGGCACAATTTTGTGTCATTTGGAGTTCGAAGTAAGGAGTTATGCCCTATGGAAGTTGGTATGTCGGAGAAAGGTTTTCTTTTGATCTGTTATGGTAGTAATGTAAGTCGACTTGTATCCTCAGTAAGTCGACGTGTACATACACAGTAGAGTAAGTCGACTTGTATCCTCAAGTAAGTCGACTTGTACTGACCTTTCTCCATTCTTGTGCTTATAACTTGTTCGTCCGACATCCGATTAACCTGATTCTCGAGGCATCGGATTCGTGACTCGTTGAATTTGATTTTATGAGAAATGGGGAATTTTTGGACGGAAAATTGACGTGGGTCCGGGTAATGGTTCTTTGGTCACTGTTTTATTGATTTTTGAACCTATAGGGGCCCGAAGTGAGCAATCTCTGTGCCGTTAAATTTCTAATTTTTAGACGGACTGTTATGATGGAAAATTTTGGATTAAGGCCGGGAATATCATGAACATGCATTGTACACATTTTAAATTTTTACATGTGCATTCTTAAATATTTCTGAGTGGACAATTGGTAATGTTTGCATACTATAACTGTTATAGAGACACTTTTGGAGCGCCGATCCACCGATATCACTGAGACTTCCAGGTATGAGCTTGGAAGTACAGGTGAGTGACCTAGATGGTTCTTTCAATTATTATATGTTTAATGTGGGGAATAATGGAGGGATTAGGATTGTGTTTTGTTTCTGACTGGATTCCGGACAGATGGTCCGATGAATTAGGAGATCTGACATAGAAGTGTTCTGGATGTGCACATCGTGAATTGTTTACTATTACTGTGATATACTGTGATCAATTGCTTGTTATACTATGCTTCATTTCATTGCCTCTACTGTGGCAGACTGTTTTATATGGACTGTTAAATTGGGCATGTGCATTTCATACACAATTACACACACAATTGCATAAACGGATAATAATGGAGGGATTAGGATTGTGTTTTGTTTCTAACTGGATTCCGGACAGATGGTCCGATGAATTGGGAGATCTGACATAAAAGTGTTCTGGATGTGCACATCGTGAATTGTTTGCTATTACTGTGATATACTGTGATCAATTGCTTGCTATACTGTGCTTCATTTTGTTGCCTCTACTGTGGCAGACTGTTTTATATGGACTGTTAAATTGGGCATGTGCATTTCATACACAATTGCATAAACGGATAATAACAACAGTTGTGACCAGAGTCGCCACTGATACTGAAAAAGAGCCTCAAGCTCGAAGGGAGATAGTGCATACCCAGAGGGCTTTCTTACTCCCTAGACGCGTCTACTGTATACTGTTTACTGTTTAAGCGCTCGGTCACAACACTGTAAGAAAATGGGCAAGTGTCACATGGGCATTGCATACATACTTGACTGAATACTGAAAAGGGGAAAAAGCATGAATGCCTTATAAAATTGTGATCTGCTTCTATATATTGATATGGTAGTTTTGACTGTGCTATTATTGTGATTTGCTTGTGTGTTGCATGAATTGGGTGAACCATCGATGATGGTTCCTCACTGAGTTCGCAAAACTCACCAAAAATTTGCATCTATTTTTCAGGCCTTGAAGAGTACCCTGCTAGACAAGGGAGTATGTCTACTGTAGGCAAGTGAAAGATAGAGGTCGGGATCAGTTTGTGTCTGCATTAGTGTTCCGTAAAAAAATTGTTTTTTGAAATCGTTGTAAAAGAATGCTCTATATTTATAGTGGGCTCAAGTTTGGTTATGTCTTTTTGTACATTACATGGTTATTGTAAATTATTATTGACTGTTTGTAATAACTGAAAATGCTTCCTTTTACCGTGGGCTCAAGTTGTCTACTGTTTATTCCGCGCACATGAGTGTATTCAAAAAAAGAAAATTTTATACTGAGTTTTGTCTGACTGATGTAGTACAACACCCTCACAGGGCACGGACTCGGATATCACCATCGATGTCAGGTTCAGATCACGTGGGAGTGGGGTGTTACAGGGTGTTACATTTTGTGGTATCAGAGTCAGGTTTATGCGATTCTGGCTAATAAGAGTTTTTGTGTTGGCCTAATATAAATGTCCCTGTTTTATTATAGATAGTAGAGATGGGAGATCTCGTGAAGATGTTAGAGTCAGTTGATAGGACGGTGGGGAGAGATCAATCAGTTTTGGGTCCTCCTCAGCCTCTAAGGGGTGAAATATCGGTACTGTCAGTACTTAGGGAGATGTTTCTAAAGCTCTCCCATGATATGTTGAGATTGATGGACAAAATGATTGCGCCTAAAGCTCCTATGGAAGCTTTGAGACAGCATGAGGTGGAAGAATTTGTGGGTGACTCTAGAAAAAATCGATAAAGCATAATACTAGTTAAAGCAAACACAGAGGCACTACAAAAAATTGTATTTTTAGTGAAAGCAAAAATTGTCACTAAAAGTAGTAATATTAGTCACTGTTATAAATAGTATCCAATTTTTAAAGTTGTCACCTCCCGTCACTAATCAAATAGTGACTAATTTAAAAAAATGGTAACAATTATGTAACACTTTTGTGGCAAAAGTACTAACACTAAAAACTATGGATTGTGTGACAAAACTCTATTGTCACAATAACTTTACATATTTATGACAAGTTTTTTGACACAAATAATATAAAATAGTGATGAATAAATTTGTTGCAGTACTTTATTTTATTATGACAACATCATCGCCACTAAAATAATTGGAAATGGTGACAAAATATTTGTCATTCGTGCTTTTTTTTAATCAATGTCTATCACTTCTTAGTCGCTAATATTTTAAGGAAAAAATGTCAACATCATTTTGTCACAAAAATGAAATTTTGTTCTTACAAAAAATAGCCATTAATGTGCTTATTATTGTCACAAGTAAAATATAAATTCAACAATGGAATTGCATTAATGGTAAAAGAAATTTGCATCAGTAACCATACTATTTGCTAGATGTTGTCATAAGTTTGAAAATTATATGTTACAATAATGTTGTCACTTAATAAAAATCACCAAAATGTACAAATTTTTAATTTCCAATATATAAAATTGAAAATTGTAATATCAAAGACAATTATATTTATGAAAGTTATCCTAAACTACTACGTACTAATTTAAGCTAAAAGTCTCTAAAGTAAATTTTCTTAGCTATTCTTCCAAATAAAGTTCACTATTGATTTGTTTCCTACAAAATAAATAAAAAATAGAATCAATTAATTAGTTTATAAAATATTAAGCTATAAATTTAGTACTAACATTTTATAATAATATAATGATAATGATAAGAAGTAATACTAACTATTCTAGATTTTATAAATTTATACACTCACATGATTAGTTGGCATTTTTGATGTTGTGACACTTGATGGATCTTTAATTGAGGCAGAAGCATTGAGTAACAAACTAGAAATTACTCCAGTATTTTCCAAATGAGCAAAAACAACTGAAATTTGTTTCATTTATGTGTCTTGTTTCTTGATAGCTCCAGCTAAAGCTTGAATCTTCTCATTTTAAGCTTGAATTTTTTTTTTTGTGATTTCAAGAAGTCTTGCAACTTCATCATCCAAAAACAACTCAAATTTGTTTCATTTCTGTGGCTTGTTTCTTGATAGCTCCATCTTGAGCTTGAATCTTCTCATTTTAAGCTTGAATCTTTTTTTTGTGATTTTAAGAAGTCTCACAATTTCATCACCTAAATTACTTGTACATTTCTTTGTAGCCTCAACTTAAGCTAGAATTTGACTTTTTTCTCGAGACTTAGATGTTATCCCCTTAACACCTAAACCACGTGAATAGCTTGACTTTCTTTCTAGGATAAGACCGAAATGCTTAACAAATGTTAGAGGTGCAAATGAAATATTTCCTTTATTTTTCTCTCCCTCTTCTTGAAGCTTATTTTGCATAGTTAGATAGAATTTGAAAATTTAGTAAAGTAATTTTAATTTTTTTTAAATATATAATTTGACTATAACTTCCATACCATTATTTCTTCTCCATTTGGAATAGACCAAGTTCCATTAGGCTTTTGTTGTAACACCTTCCAAACTTTACAACATCAAACCAATCTTTATCTTTATAGAAAGAAAAAAATCAAAAAGAAAAGATAAAGAAAATTTATGATTACTTGTAACTTGATTTTTTAAGAAAATGTAATTTAATTTTAAGTAAATAAAATTTTACTTTATCATCCCATATGCAATATGCAGAATTGACTTTGTGTTTTTTCGCTTTGTTGCTATACATCGATAAACAATTTATTTTTAATAAAAGAAAACAACTAACAAAATAAGTTAAAAGTACTTAAAATTTAAAATTACCTTAAAATTTAGAGCCTCCCATTTATTCTCAATCAACCATTGTCAATCACCTTCTTCCACATCCTTTGGGTAATATTTTCTCTTGAGAGAATATAAAACATAGATTAGTGATGCTTGCTAGCTAAAAGTACAAAATGGCCACTTCACTCACTCTACCAGATTAACTAGCCACTAAAGTGTTGAATTGGTTCGAACCTTCTCTTTAATTGACTCCAACCAATTTGGACATGCTTGAGATACTGCACATGATTCCCCTTTATTTTCTGCACATAATTCCCCTTTTTTTTCTTCAACAAATTCCCTCCTAAATAGAGCATGAGCTACATTATTCTCCCTACCCTTTTTATATTCAATTATAAAATCATACCCCATTAATTTATAAAGCCATTTTTGATGAGCATCTGTTATAATCTTTTGACCATACAGATACTTTAAACTTTGACGATCTATGCAAACTATAAACTGTTGCCTAAGTAAGTAGAGCCTCCATTTTTCAATTGCCAACACAAGCGCCAAAGTTTCTTTCTCATATGTTGAAAGCAAGAGATGTCTTCCTTAAAGTGCATGACTATAGAAAGCAATTGGTTTCTCCTGGATAAAGACGACGCCAATTCCATTTCCTGAGAGGACGCATTATACAATGAATTTTTGAGAAAATTTTGGCAAAGACAATACTGGAGCCTTCATCATATTTGCTTTTAATTTTCCAAAAGCTTTGTAGATTGCCAACTCCATTTAAAAGAATCCTTCTTTAGCATGTCAGTTAGCGTCCCAGCTATCTTGCCATAATTTTGAATAAATTTACGGTAATAGCCTGTTAAACCTAAAAATTCCCGTAAAGCTTTTATGGTTTATGACTTGGGTCATGTCAATATTGCTTTGACTTTATCCAATTCCATTGCAACTCCTACATTTGAAATTATATGACCAAGGTACTTGATCTCCCTTTGGCCAAATTGGCATTTTTCTATCTTCACAAATAATTGGTTAGACCGCAAAGTGAAAAAGCAATATTTAGATGTTTTAGATGTCCCCCCCC
>JAOQMR010000002.1:24210061-24222868 GCA_027563865.1 Erythroxylum pelleterianum
TTTTCTCAGTCCCTAACTCCAAATTCTCGAGATTCTCAATCAATCACGGTTAATTCAATTAGACCGGGAATGTCAATATGCATGTACAATCAGTTCATGTGCAACAATACCATTCATCACATTAGAAATATGCCACCTAATGCATGAATAAGAAATACCATTTCCTAACCCCTCACTGACTGCTCAAAATTTCCATTTTACCCTTCCCGTAGGAACCGGGATGCTACATCTATATCCATTTTTATTACTCAATCTATTATCAATTTAAAATTCATAGGTTTTTATGATTTACTACCCATATCCAAATCTAATGGATTGTTCGGGTTTTTGGATATCCATCGGGTTTTATAACACATAAAAATATAACTTCTAAATAGAAAATATAAAAAGCTGATTTTTATGAATGCTCTAAATTAAAATTACTTTAATAATAATAAATCAAGATTTTGATTTGTATGTCTTAAAAAATCATAAAATTGAAATAATAAAAATCATAAAATCTAATGCAAAGACAACATATATTTTTCACAATCAAAAACTGGAACAAAGACATAAATATCCAAAGTTTTAAATTATCTTTGCGTGAACTCCACAACATTCAAAACTCCATCTCCATATCGTTTGCATTATTATCATCCTATAAGAAAATAAAATATGATGAAAAAGGTAAGGACTGAGGAGTAAAGTAGGGATTTAAAAGTTGTTTCTTCTCAGAAAATATTAACATTTTTATTATATTTAACCATAAATATTCAAGACAAAATAGAAAAAATAGAGTTAATAAAAAACGGGTAGGGTATAGGTATCGATCAGTTCGGGTTATCACTAAACCCATATTCACATCCATTTTTAGCATCATTTTAAAATATATTTTTTAGCCTCCATGTCCATTTTTTCGGGTCGGGTGGTGCAAATATTAATCGGGTTGAAAACTCACTGCCATCCCTACATATGTTTTTTCACTCCAATCACTTGATTTTTCTTCGCGTTATTGTTCTATTCTTCATCCATTCTTCTTCTTCTTCTTCGCGTCACCCGGTCACGTTCTTCCTTCATTCTTCTTCTTCGTGTCGTCTGTCCTTTTCCCAGCTCCTTTGTCAATCGTCGACTGTGTGAAGTCACCAACGCTCAAAACAACCAACGGTCCAATGTAATTAATAAGGTAATCTCTCATTCTCTCTTCTTAAATTTGGTTTTTTATTAATAGTTGATAGTTTTGAGAACTGATTTAGCTAATTTTGAACTTTATATGTTAGTAATGAGAATATGGGATAATGCAAGTCAACTTGTTTCTTTTTTATGCTTTTCTTTCATAAATGGGGACCTCCAATCCATGGCACGACTAGTATAACACGGATATGAAACAGATGATGGTTATCATCCTCAGAAAAAGGGGAAAAAAGGATGTTGGGAGATGATTATTAAAACATAAAACACCCTTCATTACAAATAAAATAAATTTCCATCAACATTTAAAACTGACTTGAAGTGAACTATTATTTTTTCCATCAATGATTTATACTGAAAGCATTTGTAGTCTTCAACATGCCTAACTTGTCTGACATTGTGTTCCTTATACTATGGGGTATATATAGTTATATATATACACATTCCTAGCCTCATCAACCAATATATCTAATTTATTCAATTTATTCACTTTCCTAACCTCATTAACCAATATATTAATTTAAACTAATAAATTGTCTTATATCTATAAGAAAAATATAATGTGGTACTTATGCTTATTGGTTGATTAAGGTAAGTGTGATTAACATGCTTTTGAGTTATGTGTATATGCAATATATATGTATGGAATGACTAGTGAAGTTTAGCGATGTTGTGTTGGGATTTTAGGAAATTGGGAGGAATAAAGTAATATACAATTTATATATGTGTGTCAATTATAAAGATTCTATTTTTGTATTAATTATTAACAAGGATGAAAAGCAATATACAATTTGTATATGTTTCTCAACTAGAAAGGAATAAATTGAACTCATGAGATTATGTTAACGTAAATAATAAGGCAAGGCAAGGCACTCTAGAAGAAAATGATTGAGGATAGGTTACTAAATGTTCACTAATTTTTTTCCTTCTTTATGTAAGTTTGTGACCTCTCTTTGTGTTTTAGATTTAAAGCTTTTTTGCATTGTCAGCCGTGGCTAGGGCATGTTTATTTTGGTTTGTGCACAAAACAATATCATAATGGGTTTGAACATATTGAAGGGGCCAGTTAGTTGTTGTTGATAGCTATTAACATTGATGTATTTGGAGTGAACCAACTTGAGAGAAAGTGAGCTCATTATTGGTTGTTGCTTAAGCTTTGAGATGCATCGAAAGTTGTGTTAGAAAATTGTCACCTTCTTTCTTTCAATATTTTATCTTTGTTATGTTGGAAAATTGCCTTCTTTCATGTATTTACCTAGTAACTAAGTTGGCATTTGAACCAATTAATTTTGGAATCCAAATGAAATGAATCATTATGATTGGAATAAATGATAATGTAATTTAAAGAATTGAACTTTTCTTTATCTTTGGCTTGATATACTGATGGAATTGATTAAGAATGTTTCATTTCGAAATAAATCCTTAACTTACCCTATCATATACAATAACTTGAGAGAAAATGAGCTCATTATTATATGTTGATTATTTCTAACATTAAGTATTTATATGTTTTTTGTCAGATGGATGAGCATATTCTTTCAGTTGGGAGTTCTAATCCAATACTGGAGGTAAAAGTGGAAACTTCCATTCCGACACCAAGTGAGGATAGAAGTTCAATTATAACTTAAGTTACTTAACATAAAAGTAAAGTTTGAAATCATTTTAAGAAGACTATATCGATCGATGGAATTGAAAAAGCAAATTGCAATTATTATCAAAAGTTGTATTCGAGTGGTTCAAAAGGTGGAACGTCTCATTTAAAGATATATATGGAATCACGTACTGGAAGGAAGATGGTTTTAAGAGGTTAAATATTTTTGACCCCTAACCTTATAAAAGGGAATAATGGAATGACCATAACAACTTTTGACAACAATAGATTAAGGATTTTGATGGCTAATATGATCATTGGAGACGAACAACCATTGTCTATAGTTGAAAGCAAAAGATTCAAGTTATTTCTTAATTTGCTCCAAGCAAATCAAGGTTCCAAGTCAGAATACCATAGGAATGATATTTTCAAAATTTATGAGGACAAGAAGAGAGAAACAGTAAGAGCATCGTTGGGTATTTAAGGACGAATTGTCATAACAACGGACATGTGGATAGTTGATATCCAAAAGAATGGTTACATGACGGTGACAACACATTATATTGATGATGATTGGAAGTTATGCAATAAACTTTTGAGGTAATATATATTTTTTAATATTGTTATCATTTACTTTCTCATTATTTTATGAATTTATGATTCATGTTGGTAATATTTGTATATGATAGGTTCATTTATGTGTCGACACTACATACAAGTGAAAAATTGGCAAGCGTGTTGAAAGACTGTTTTATGAATTTGAACATCAACAACAAAGTATCCTCCATCACAGTCGACAATTGTAGCACAAATGATGCTATTATTTAGAAGTTTAAGGGTAAGACGCAAGTTGGGAGCTTATTAGTTGGAGGTAAGTTATTTCATATGTGTTGTTTTGCACATATTCTTAATTTGATTGTGGAGGATGGTTTGGAGACGATAAAGGAAGCAATAGAGTGTATTCGGAATAGTGTTCTATATTGGAGTACAACTCCTAAAAGATTTGAAACTTTTGAAGACGATGTACAAATATTATGCATTCGAATTCAAAGATGTTGGTTTTGGATTGTCCAACCAAATGGAACTCAACCTTTAAGATGTTAGGGTAGATAATCCCATATGCCCAGCCGTTCATTAAACTAGTCGAAAGGGATTCTCACTATACCTATATACCATCAAAAAAATCAATGGGAATTGGCTAGAGAACTATGTATGAAGTTGAAATTATTCAATAATTGGACTAAATTATTCTCAGGAACAAAATATCCAACTTCACACTATATCTTTAGCACTATCTCCAATATAAAGCATGATTTATCATAGTGGATGTTTGAGTCCAATGCAGTTATTCAGACTATGGCGGAGTATATGGCAGAGAAGTTTAATTCTTATTGGTCTAATTTTGGAGATATTGTTGTAGTATTATATGCGTTGGACCTGAGATATAAGATGGACATGGTTGAATATATTTATAATGCATTGAATAGTGGTGAGGTTCAAGAGCATATACATACCATGAAAAAATTATGATACCAATTATTTAATGATTATCAAGTTAGAATGCAACAAATTCATGATCGGGATCTTAGTAGTGCAGGTAGTTCAACTTTAAGTTCAGTTTCAAGTTCGACCTTTTCTTCTGACCCATTATTGACATATTCTCTTTCAAATTTTTTGAAAGAGAAAAGGGATAGGATTTCTTACAATACGATGGAGTTAGATAAATATTTTTTGAAAGATTGTGTTCCTGAATATGAAGGTGAGCAGTTCAATATATTGTCACTGTAGAAGATGTCTTGACATAATTATCTTATCTTGCAAGTCATTGCACCAGGCTTGTTATCTATTCCATCATCCACCGTTGCTTCAGAGTCTACATTTAGTACTAGTGGTCAGGTCATTACGCCTTATCGTGGTTGACTTCATTATCGTACCGTGGAAGCCCTTATGTGTGCTCAAAGTTGGTTAAATAATAAAGATATTGATGGTAAATTCTCTTCTTTTTAATATATTAATTTTATTTATTTTTATATTATCTTACCTAATATTGTGTTTTTTATTTTCCTACAGCCACAGGTATTAATACGGAGGTGACTAGTGAAATTAATCGACCAATTGTAGGTTATTTTGATCAAATATATGAAGATGAAGGTAGATTTAATTTTCTTTTAATTTAATATTACATTACTAAATATTCTTTTTATTTTAATGTTATATAACTAAATATAATGTTTGTACATACAGATGATTTGATCCAAACTGTTGACGACCCTACCAACAAGTACAATTAGATGCTCTCTCATTCTCCACTTTCCAATATCCAATATCCAAAATTCGTCTATTTGGCATGATATTATCTTAATTTTGTAAATTGTATCATTTCTTGTAAAATGATTTAGATAATCATTCGTGTAAAGCAAAATTTTCTATAGTTAATGAATTTGGTTTTATCAATTCTCTCTTATAATAATTAATAAATTATTTAAGTAAAATTAAAATTCGTAATTAATTGAATTGAAATTCTTAATTAAAATTAACTTATTGTATTTTCCTAAATTTTTTTGATAATTCAGAAGAATTTATATTAAAAAACCAAAGATATGTACAAATAGAGTTCACTCAAACAATGCCTCTGAGGACACAAATAGCTATATCATAAGAAGCTATCCCACAATCCTATCCACAACATGTGAAACTTAAGGGAACAAACAACTAAAACTTTTGGAAGCTACTTGCCTACCTCCACTAATAACAAAACAGATCTTCTATACTCTAACCAACGCCATACAAAACAAGCAATAATAAGAATATGTTTTCCTCAGCTAAACAATTTTTCAAACCCAGTTAATGCAACACCAAATGTAAAAGCTGAATTCAAAATCTGAACTTCAACTTCCCTTGCCAAGATTGGACCTTCCATCGACTTATGCAGAGGAACATGAATTGTGTTACCTCATAGGTGATGCCACTATGGGAGGGGAGTAATCTTTGCAAGTTTTCTTTGTTGTGCCTAAAAGGATCAATCCTACCAACTCCATCAGTGTGTTTGTAACAATAAATATACAGACCCGGTCCTCTTTATCGGTTTAGAGCCCGTAGGAAGTTGGATTGCCAACTTAGGAAGTTGGATAGCCAACTAACTCCTGTCCGATCTTCCGATGGGGACTCACATGCTATTGGCCAAAGAATATTCTGATCTATCAACTTGCAGAAAAGTTAGTGACGAACAATAAATAATATAATTACCTCCTCTCTGTGTTTGAGCTAAGAAGGTCCCTAACTTGGGAGATTACTCCAAGATACACACTCCCCACATCCTTGGCTTCATCCTTGAGGGTTCGTACATTTCGTTCAGTCCATATTTTCCTACAAATTCCTAATCAATTGAATTAAAATTTCTAACTAATTAATTATTTATGTAATCACAAAAACGAACATTCTGGGAGATGCTGGAGGGGGTGCTTCTACAAATCTCCAATACTGAGCAGATCATCCTAAGAGAAAATTTTAATGAGCATATAGGGGCGGATTCAGACGGTTATACAGGAACTCATGGGGGCTTCGGGCATGACACTAGAAATGATAGTGGGGTTGATTTATTAGATATGGCCATCGCATATGAGTTAGTAATACTAAATTCCTTTTTTAAGAAAAATGAAGCGCACTTGGTGACGTTTTAGAGTAGCACAACCAAGACGCAAATTGATTATCTCCTTATCAGGACAGGCGCTAGATCATGGTGCAAGGATTGCAAAGTACTTATAGCCACATGCCTATCAAGCCAACATAAATTGTTAGTTTTAGATCTAGGAATTAAAGGATGGAGGGCACAACAATTTACCAAGCTATGCCGCAAAATCGGATGGGGGAGACTTAAAGCGGACATGGTGGAACATTTTAGGACTCAGGTTAGGAATAATACAATATGGGCTGTGAGTGGAGATGCGAATGGGATGTGGCAGGGAGTAGCCTTCGTAGAGATAGAGACTGCCACTATGAGTATTTTCAAGATAATGAGAGCTAGGTCACGTGAGACGGAGGATTTCAACCAAGTCTGCTATATACGTGACAAAGCAAGATAAGTACTCACAGATGCCCATTCCATCAAGCAGAGGTGGAAGAGATACTTTTATGGCCTATAGAACGAAGACATATTGGTCAACATAGAGTTAGGGGAATCTCCTGTGTCAAAATAATGTCTAAACGGGTACTCATGGGGGAGGATCACAAAGGGAGAAATTACAAAGGTTTTGAGGGGCACGGGGAGTGGAAGGACCATAGGACCGGATGACATCCCTATAGAGATATGGAAGCAAATAGCAGCTATCGGTATTGAGTGGTTAGTGCAGTTCTTTAATGTGATCCTCGGGTCAGCCAAGATGTCGGATGACTAGAGATTGAGTAGGTTGATCCCTTTGCACATGGCCAAAGAAGACATTCGACAATACCAAAACTATCGAGGCATCAAATTACTAACTCATACTATGAAGCTGTGGGAGAAGAAAATTGAAAAGAGAATCCAAAGAGTTGCTTCTATATCAGCCAACCAATTCATATTTATCTTTGGTAGCTCCACGACAGAAGCAATACATCTACTTCAGAGACTAATGGAATGCTACAGGGAACGAAAATGAGATTTTCATATAGTTTTTTTAGATTTAGAGAAGGCGTATGACAGGGTTCCTGGAGAACTCATATGATGGTGTTCAGAGGCAAAGGGCATTCCTCGGATGTATATCAGAATGACTAGGGATATGTATGAAGCTAGCGTAAGGACGATAGGAGGTGACTCGAAAGCATTCTCTGTTGGTGTTGGACTACACCAAGGCTCGACTTTAAGTCCTTTTTTGTTCACATTAGTGTTAGATGAACTTGCCAAACTTATTCAAGGAGAGGTACCTTAGTATATGTTATTTGCTGGCGATATTGTCCTGGTGGATGAGACCAAGGAGGGGGTCAATGCCAAGTTAGAATGTTGGAGAGAAGTGTTAGAATCGAAAGGTTTTAAAATGAGCAGGTCCAAGATGGAATATTTAGAATGCAACTTTTCGGGTAGCAAGATGGTACAAGAGGCGGCGGTAGCGATTAGCACTGACATCATACCACAGAAATCGAGTTTTAAATACCTCGGATCCATCATGAAGAGAGATGGTAATATCAATGACAATATATTCAATGGTATTAGATCTGGGTGGATCAAATGGCAGAGTGCATCAAGTGTTTTATGTGACAAAAAGGTCCCTGTAAAATCCAAAGGGAAGTTCTATAAAATGGTGATTCAGCCAACCATGTTATATGGAGCAAAGTGTTGACCTACTAAACATAGATATATGCGACAGTTGTTGATAGCAGAAATGCGTATGCTTAGGTGGATGTATGACATTACCATAAGAGATAGGGAACGAAATAGGGTAGTGAGTGACAGACTACAGATGGCTAGTATTGTAGACAAGTTGAGAGAGAAAATTCTTAGGTGGTTTGGGCATGTGCGCAGGATGTCCTCTGATGCTCCGGTACGACGCTATGAGATAATAAACCTTAGTGGCTACAAGAGGAGGAAAAGAAGGCCTTACAAGACCTGGCCTAGAGGAAAGTGATCAAGAAAGATATGTCAGAGTTGGCCTCACTAAGGCAGTTGCTAGAATTAGGAAAGTCTGACGTGATAGGACAAGGATAAACGACACCTTTTAGAGTCCTCGCACCTCATACTTACCGCATAGGAAGTCCAACCCAATGTCCTTTATGCCTTCACGAGTGTGTCGTTCAGTAAAGACTCCTAGCACGACTAGCAACAAAAAGAGCCGGTCTTTACAGGGTGTAAGGTACTAACATATCAGGTCAACCCTCAGGTATGTCCTTATGTATTGTATTGTCATTCTATTTACTTAAATTTTTTGCATGCCAGTTTTTTACTTATTTCTTCTGTAAACCTGCATCACTATTTTTCCTGTCACATCTGCATGTGAGTCTACCGAAAACAACCTCTCTACTATGTAGGGGTAAGGCTGCGTACTATCAGACCTTCCCAGATCATGATGATGTTTTAACGGAAGGTTATTACTAAATTCAAATTAATTAATTCAACTTTGTATTTACTTTCCAACAATTCACTGACCAAACTCACGAGGACAACTACACAAGTTTGATGTTTGGCTTGAAGTTAGGGAGTGACTGCAAATCAAAATATTCAATATTAAAGTGACATAGGAATGAATCTTATAATATTATAAAGGAGAAAAAAATATGAATATAAATTTAGATTAATTATAATATGATGATTTTAGAAAAAAAAAGTAAAAGAGGTTATAAACTTATAATATAATTATTCATCAAGTTTTGTTGGAGTCCTTATTCCCCGGTAAATTTTCTAAAGTATAGAATGTGACATGTAGCAGTTTTTAAATAAATTTTCTTTATTAAAGTTTATTTAATTTATTAAAATGTTTGTATGAGAGTGTGTATGTGTAGTAGAGACATGTATACTCTAATAAGAGACAAGTCAACAACAATGACCTGGTAATTTTTGTACAGTACTAACAAAACACTGACTATCATTGGATGCTCTAACTCAGAACTTTTACGAGTTGAAGAATCAGCTTGTTCAACTCGATGAAATAGAAAAGTTTAAAAATGTTAAGAGTAATCATGATATTAATTTATTTTAATATATGTAATAAAAATATAAAAATTTTCAATGATTGTGTAATAATTAGATATAATATGAAAAGACAATAATGTTTATAAAAGTTTAAAAAATAAGAGTTTGAAAATATTATATTATAAACTTAAAATACATATTCTTTAAAAAATCATATTAAAAAGAATTATAATGAGTTTTTAAACACGTAAAAATAATATTTGAAATAAATTGTACTTAGATAATGGCTTTTTTACGTTTACATTATAATTAATTGTTATAATAAAATTACAAAATTAAAATTAAATTCATTTGTTTGTAGGGAATAATTATAACACCATTATCATAACGACATAGCTATATATTTTTAATAAATATATATTGGTTCCTATTTTATATCATTTATTTTATATAAATATTTTTGTATAATTTATAGGTAATTTCATCCAAAATTTTATTATAAATGGTTATGCTATAATTTATAATTTATGAATTAAAAAAATATAACTAAAATTTTTCAATTTCTCTTAAAATAAATATATTAAAATTTTAAAAATGTATTAAAATTTTGGGCAGGCCGGATCATTTCAGCCGGCCGACAAGCCAGAAGCCACCCTTGGCCGGCCCGAAATACGCCCGTTGACATTCCTGCTCATTCCCATGATTGCTTGGTTCAGAATCGAAGCAACAATGTGGTAAAAGAGATCCAAGCTCGCGTGGAAAATCAAATACATTATTGTATAAAATAAAGTAAAATTTTAAAAGAATTTTCTTAAATTTTAAATATTTTTAATAAAAAATAACCAATATAATAATTTAACTCCGCCTTAAAATTAGCCTTAAAATTAGACTCAAATTAATTAAATTTGGTTTAAATTAGTAATTTAAAATAGTTATAATATATTATTAATTTGAGTCCATTTTATAAGATAATTATAATAAATTAATAGTTTGAGTCAATTTTAATTAATTATTTTCAAATTTAACAGTTGAGTTATTATCTCAATAATATTTAATTAATTCATGTTCCATGTTACCAAAGTTTAAAAAAGATATAAAAGTAAAATAGACTTTTTGAAGAACCAAAAGATTCTTTTAAATTTTCTTAAAATATAAAAATATGTCATTTACTCTATAAATAAATATGTAATTTTAGAATTTAACGTTAGTAATGATTAAGAGTTAACAGACATGAATTAAATTTCTAATTTAGTTCTGGAATGCTGTTATTCACTTCGTGTTAACATTTTTAACAAAAACAGGTTGTGACATTATCTTTTGTTAAGTCAGATTTGTTACTATTATGTAGAAAACTTGTAGTATTATATTAGTGATTAGAAAAGTTTAATAATTTATGAAATAAAAATGATTTTAAGTAAGGATTAAAATTATAAATACATTTATGTATTGAATTACTTCCCAGCCCCCTCATCTCATCTTTTGAAATAACGATTGAAATGTACTCGATACAATGAGCATGGACCCACAGAAATATGCTTCATGTTTCGAAAAGCATTTTGAAAATTGAGAAAAAGAGACACGTGCTAGTTTGCTTATGAGAAAGTCAAGATAATCCGTACATAGAGAAAATAGGAGAAAAGTCATCAATGTATATTAGGGGACCAAATCTTCTGTCCCACTTACCCAAGCCCTATTCTGTGCCATTTATCCACAACCACAGATTTTTGTGGGTCCTATTAAAATCTGTGGTTGTGGATGAATGACACAGAGTAAGGCTTGGGTAAGTGGGACAGAAGATTTCATCCCGTATATTAGAAAGCCATTGTCTAAATAGTTTTTAAGAAAACAAAAGAAAAGGTTCCCTCTCTACGTGCATGTGCTCTCGTCTCTCTCTAAAACATACTACAAACCACTATTTACGTAATCAGTTATTCATTATACTCATCAGAGTTGGGCTCAACATGGCCACTCTCGCGCCGGAGGGGCACCCATCGTATAGTACAGTTGTTACAGGGGCATCATCAGGGCACATTGCCTCTAAGAACCATTCATGGCCCGAAGAAGTGCTCATCGAGGTAGAAGAGGGCAATATCACCCAACTGATGGGAGACGTAGGAGGCAGTGTTTATTTATCTCCATCTTTTCGGGAAAAACTAGACAAGCAATGGGAAAACACCGTTGTTGTCAAGTTGATTGGCCAAAGGATAGGATATAGGATTCTCTGCTCTAGATTAAAATCTCCGTGGAACCCAAAAGGCCCACTGAAGATCGTCGACCTAGACTTCAACTATTTCCTAGTTAAATTCATAAATGAAGGTGACTTCATGCATGCACTGACGAATGGCCCTTAGATTATCTTCAGACACGCCCTTTCCGTTCAACAATGGAAGCCCGACTTCCGTCCCTTCCAAGGTAAAGTCACCTATGCGGTGGTCTAGATCAGATTCCCGGAGCTATCCATAGCACGCTACCACCCTCTGATCTTAAACGCTATGGGAAATATGGTGGGGAAAACACTGAAGATCGACGAAAACACCATGCTAACGTAGAGGGGAAAGTTCACACGCGTGGCTGTTGATATTGATCTCAGTGTCCTGCTACGTCACACGATGGAGTTGGATGGGGAGTCGATCTTTTTAAAGAAGAAAATAAAATAAAACTAACTAATAAAAACAAATTAAAGAAAACATGCAATAAAATGATAAAGGTGGGGAATTCGGTAGGGACCCGATTCTTTGGTTCAATCTCGACCTACACCCTAATTAAGCATATTTTATTAATTTGTTGTTCTTTAACCTCTCCTAGCAATTATTAATCGTGGGTTAATAATTAACCCAAGTTTTCCCTTAGGTTTTGTTTAATCAAGATACGATCGTTAATTAAACCTAACCACCGAACAACCTAGGATACGATCTCTAGATTTAATTAGGCAATAGCATTACGAATTAGGAAAACCGATTAATCAAGGCAATAACCACATACGATGCATCATTTAACCTAGGTCAAGTTATCTCTAATGATTACGAATCATTAGTCGCTGCATATGAATTTCAACATAACAATTATGGATTATATCAAAATTCTAGCAATAGGTTTGAAATTAACAATTTAATGAACGCATTAAAATTATCAATTCACAATGCCCAACGGGTTCATACACAAATAACCGAACAATAAAGAAAATCCGATTATCCATATACAATACCAAAATCAATTAAAATAGGATAACACAATCAATTTCTAATGAGAGAAATAAATAACAAAATAATAATAAAATTACTTATCCTGAGCCACCAAACTGGTATCAGGATTTTACCCTTCCATGAGTCTCTTCTGGAAAAATGTTTTAGCCCCCATATTGCTCATCCCACCGAAGACCCCTCACTGGCAAACTCTCCTCTACTGTTGATGATATGACCAATAAAGGTCATGTAAGTCGACTTGTACACTC
>JAOQMR010000002.1:24234535-24249177 GCA_027563865.1 Erythroxylum pelleterianum
AAAGTACAAGTCGACTTATAGGTACTGAACATGTGTAAGTCGAGTTACAGGAGTGTACAAGTCGACTTACACTTACAGGTCACACATCAACTAAAACCTTCTTCTCTCCTCTCTTGTGCCTGCTATGTGATTTTTTGCTGCGCTGTCCTCCGCGTGAAGCTCTCCAGCGTTGCGTCCCTCTCAAGCATTGCGTCTCCTAGCCAAGCCTACCAGCTCCAAGTCGCAGCAACCCTACCTAGGTCACGCCTCTTGCACCTGATGCGCCTCCAGTCTCCACTAGCTGCTCCCACTGTTTTTGCGTCACTTATGTTCTCCAGCTGATTCCCTTTGCGCCTGCTGCCTCCCTGTTGATTTATTCCTCTTTTAGTCATGCCTGCTGCTCTGTGTTTTGCATGAAAATGCCTCATTCCCCATTCTCCTCTGTGTATGCTTTTTTTTAAACGCTGCGTTGCTGCGTCCACACAACGCATGCGTAGCTGCGTTTAGCAGCAACTTACTTTATTTATTTTTTATTTTTTTAAAGCAAGCACTTTAAATTTCTCCTATTTTGATTTTTCTTCTTTCTTTTTTTTTCTTGCTCCATGAAGACAAGCAAAAACAAATCTTCAAAAAATGACCAAACTTTAATGCTTCCGACTCACTTTAATTTTTTTGCTCCCAAATTGTACCAAAAATCATATATGAATTACAGTGAGAATCTTAAGCATTTTTATGTCAATAATTGCTAAGTGTAAATGATTAAAAATAATAACAATTAAACACATATTATTATCTACGAAGGCCTCCCTCACATCTACTTCAGCTGTGGCATGGTCGGCCATAATCCAAGTAAGTGTCCGAAGCAACCTCAACTCCCACCGGAACCTGCAACCTTGACACTTGGGTAGGAAGATGGAACTACAGTGCATTAGGGTTCAAGAACGGCAGCACCAACACGCCCCACAGATCAATCCTCCAGCGGCTATGAACAGTGGAAGGAAGTGTAGCGCAAGACAAGTCAGGTACCATTGAAACGTTATGATCAGCGTGGCCCAAGCAAGTACAAAACGCAAACTCACCCTAATAGAACTGGCTCTCATGGATACCGAAAATAGTGAAAAGATGGAGACTACTGTGCAGCGTACTCCTTTAGGGTTGGGCTTCCATTTTAATTTAACTGACTTTCTCAGCAAAGGACAGACACAGATCGCATCGACATCTACAGGAACAAGAAAAGTACACGGGCTGGTTCAAAAGGTAAGTCCAAGATTACTCCTAAACGTCTCCAGAATAATAGTGTGATGGCAGGTGGATCTCTAGAGGTGGGCTCCAAGGAAATATCAGAGATCCAATTAGTCCCTACAGTAAAGGATAACCACTTTGCAATAAATATTACCTATCATGCTGAGATGATCTGCGATAGCCAAGCCTTAGAGGAAACCGGAACAACAGTAGAGGAAAGTCATCTCATGACGGAAGGAACCGATAATTTAAAGGGGATCCAACGAGACAGGGTGGAAGTGGACATGATTCCCCACACTGATCCTCCCGACAGAATACCTGGAGGTTCGACCCCAAAAATTAATGAAGTGCAAGGGATGGACATCCTGGATAGTGGAGATATGGGCACTATCACAGAGAATATCGCCTTACACACCAATGTAAGGAGGCCCAATCATGACCCTAGCCTATGATGTCGATTCTCATATGGAATTGTCAAGGCGCAGGGGGAAATCGCGTGCAGGCAATAATTCGAAATTATACATGTATATATAAGCATGGTATTATGGTTTTGTTAGAACCGCAAATTAGTGGAGCTAGGGCGACAAAAGTGATCCATAAATTAGTTTTTGATTTTTCCTTTAGGGTCGAAGCAGAAGGCTTTTCTGGTAGAATTTGGATGATTTGAAAACACGATGTTGAAGTTTCAGTGGTCATTGCCCATTGACAATTCCTTCATAACAAAGTCAAGTATGGTGGTTGTTCTTTTAACTTTACACCAATTTATGCCAGTCCACAATTTCCCTCTCAAAAAATCTTATGGCCAATTTTAAAATGGATAGGTCACTCTAACCCCGGGCTATGGCTTATGAGAGGAGATTTTAATGATAAATTGGAGGTGTAAAACAAAAGGGGTGGAGCTACGACAGCAAGGGTAGTGAATCAACTTTTTAAGAATTGGGTGAATGAGTGTGGTCTTTACGATTTGGGTTTCGTAGGATCGAAATTTACGTGGAGGAGAGGCATAATCCAAGCGCATCTGGATAAAGTGTTTAGCTCAACTTCTTGGATTAGGAAATTCCCCCATACGATTAATCAACCCCTACCTTTTCTTGGGTCAGACCATCGACCTTTGTTGCTTCACATCAACAGCCCCTCTCAGAGAGTAATGTCTTCCCCCGCCTTTCGCTTTCAGAACTCGTGGTTAACCCATTTTGGTTTTGCCGATGTGGTTGATACACATTGGATACCTGATGAGGAGACTTTCAGCAAATCTTTAGCCACCTTTGCTACTCATCTTATGCGATGGAACAAAGATGTTTTTGGTAATAACTTCCATCGTAAAAAAGACTTCTCGCCTGCTTGGAGGGAATACAGGGATCTATGCAATCTGAAAATTCAGATTTGTTATTAAACTTAGAGGAACAACTGAGCACCGAGCTCTTACAGGTTCTGAATGAGGGGGAGCTTTTTTGGCACCAACAAGCTAAATGTGAATGGATCTTGAAGGGTGATCGAAACACCAAATATTACCATACTCTCATCCTTTCTAAAAGGAAGAAATTAAAGATAGATTGCCTTTTTGACGACACGGGATCCTTGATTTCTAATCAGGGGCAACTGAGTCTTTTAGCAAGGATTTTTTTTATCCAATTGTATGCCCCCAAAGTTGCGCCTAGTCAAAAGTTTTTATTTACAGGAGCTTTCCCTCAGCTTTCAGAGGCAAGGATTCCCAAGCTAGCGGTCCCAGTCTATGAAACACAAATTAGGAGTGCGGTCTTTTCCATGAACCCAAACAAAGCCCTGGAATTGGATGGTTTCAATGCATTATTATATCAAACTCAGTGGGATAAAGTAGGACACTCAGTGGTGGCTTTTATTTAGGAAATCTTTTCCTGGAACGATGGGAAGAGGACTTGAATCAAACTATTTTGGTATTGATTCCAAAAATTCCCGCCCCTTCCCATATTTCCCGATTCAGATCCATTAGCCTCTGTACAGTGCTCTACAAGGTCATAGCTAAAATCATTGTGAATCGGTTGAAAGGCCATCTTGATTTCCTTGTGGCGGAGAACCAATGCAATTTTATTCCTGGACGTCAAATTACTGATAATATTATCATTGCCCAGGAGGCCATAAACATGATGAGAAAAAAGCAGGGAAAGACCAGGTATTTTTCTCTAAAAGTAGATCTAGAAAAAGCTTATGATCGACTTCGATGAGATTTTATTCAAAATACTTTAACAGATATTGGGCTCCCGCAGAACCTCATTAAGGTCATTATGAAGTGTGTGACGACAATGACTACGTAAGTCACTTAGCAAGGTACTTTGTTTGAACCCTTTCAACCCTCTAGAGGTATCAGATAAGGCAACCCTTTATCGCCTTATCTTTTTATGCTATGTATGAAAAGATTAGGGCATCTTATTACGCTGGAAGTGGGCCAAGGATAGTGGAAACCGATCAAATTAAGCCCCATAAGACCTCCAGTTTCGCATTTATTCTTTACCGATGATCTCGTTCTTTTTGTTGAAGCTACAGATCACCAAACACAAGTGATAACTTGGACTCACGACACTTTTTGTCAAGCTTCAGGACAACGCATTAATACAGATAAAACTTAGATTTTCTTCTCTAAGAATGTTCCTCGTGATACAGCGTAACGGCTCAGTCAAACGTTGAATGCTCACAGTACGAACAATCTTGGAAAATATATAGGAATTCCTTTGATTCATGAGCGCACCACCCAACATACTTATCACTACATACTAGATAAAGCCCAAAAGAAGTTGGCGAGTTGGAAATTTAAAATGTTATCTTTAGCCGGTCGGGTTACTTTAAACCAATCCGTAATCTCGGCCCTTCAATTTTTCACAACACAAACGGTTCGTCTGCCCTGACAATTTTGTGATGAGTTGGAAAAATTAATGCAAGACCTCATCTAGAGGTCACACGATGGGCAACAGAAAATACATCTTGTCAATTGGGCTGCAGTGTGTAAACCTAAAAAAGCAGGGGGACTAGGTATAAAGCACATTAGATCTTCCAGTGATACGTTCCTGACAAATGGAAGCTGGGCGACGGACGACACATTCTCTTCTGGCTTGATAGCTGGGTCAAGGATTTGGGACCATTTTATTTAGTGGCCACCACCCACATTTTAAATAGTGTCCTAAATGCCAAAGTGTCTGACTACACAAGTGAATTTGGTGAATGGCATTGGAATCTTTTCCAACAATATCTTCCCTCCACAGTTTGTATAATGATTGTGTCAATTCAACCAAACATCAATGACCAAGTGGAAGATCAATTGACATGGGGTCCCACAAATCCCAGGAAATTCACAGTGTCATCTGCTTATAATCTCATCGAACAAACCAACACGGACAAATTCAGGAGGCTTTGGGAGGTCATTTGGAAATGGGTAGGACTACAGCAGATTAGGTCTTTCCTTTGGCTTTTGGCTAAGAGGAAATTGTTAACCAACCAACAGCGAGTGGTGTGTCATTTAACAATGGCTCTATGGGATTGCCCTAGAGTAACTTCTTTCTGGCAAAAATTCCCTTCTGAAATGATAGATAGGGATTTCTTCCAACATGATGAGGAGACGTGGGTTTTTAGAAAACTTTGACATCATTTTCAGTTCAAACAAATAGCCTAGGCTATTATCTTTGGATTTGCTTGCTGGTTTTTATGAAAATGGCATAACAACAACATCTTTGACACTGACTTTGTTTGGCTAGTGGAAGGAATTAGACTCGTCATGGATTATGTTGGTTGGATCATCTGGGCCAAAACGGTGGAAAGCCGTGTTTTTCAGGCGCAAGGTATGCCTTTGAGAATCCTAGTGGGATGGAACAAACCTATGGAGGGGTAAGTCAAACTTAATACAGATGGCACAGTGAACACAGGATCCAACATGGCCACAACTAGAGGACTTTTGCGGACAAGCCAAGGCCACCGGTGTGGCAGTTTTATCCAGAATATTGGAGTGGGAGTGCCCCTGGAGGTAGAATTATGGGGGGTTCATTCAGGCCTCACTCTGGCGTGAGATCGTGGATATCGACGGGT
Organism: Erythroxylum pelleterianum; assembly: GCA_027563865.1. Taxonomy (NCBI): domain Eukaryota; kingdom Viridiplantae; phylum Streptophyta; class Magnoliopsida; order Malpighiales; family Erythroxylaceae; genus Erythroxylum; species Erythroxylum pelleterianum. Next base: position 24,239,807 of record JAOQMR010000002.1, read on the forward strand.
GGTAGTCGAAGTGGACTTGCTAGAGATTATTAACATTATCTCCTCTTTCGATAGCATTATGTCTGACATTTATCCTTTAGTGATAGGTATCCGAGGGTTATTTCATTACGCATGGGAGGTTCAACTACAACGCATCCATCGGGAAGGGAACCAATATGCCGATCGCCTAGCTACTTTAGCTTCTCTATCGAGGCCAGGATTGCAGTATCTTTAGGAACTTCCGACAATTTTTTGGGACTTAATCTATCAATATAAGACCGGAGCACTTTATCCTCGCACTCTGCATTAGGGGGTGATCTGGGTCGAGAGTTTTTTAGTATTTTTTTAGGTGTTTTCCCTTGTTAAAAAATGTATATTTGAAAGCTGTACTTTGCATAAATCTCTCTCCTCATACAGTCGATAATGACTCATAATTAATTTAAAACCAATACCGACTAAACAACAAAAACAGATATATGATAAAGTTAAAAGGAAAAGAACTTGCAATGCTTGATAATTGTATTACCCACCGATAATTATAAAAACATCATTATTATGCAAGAAAAATCTCTCATTTATAAAAACATCATTATATAGTTGTTGTTAGATGGGTATAATTTTGGAGCAACAAGCTTTTAGGCTTTGGCAACCTTATAAACGATACAAAAAACTAAATTCGAAAGTTGACAAGCTAACATTTCTTGTAGATATGGAAACAATCCATAAATCCCAAAGGGTGAAGAAGGTGGTTAATTGCAAGTTTTGCAATTCCAAGAAAAAAAGGAAGCATAACATATGAGGATAAATGAGACGAATCCAAAACTTTCATAGGTGTTTGGAAGTAGCAAGATTTATCATGCTAGCTCCAAAACTTGTTTTAATCTCCATCATTTTTTGAGATAACTTTTTCTTTAAAAATTAAAGTAAAATTTCAATCAATAAGTGGAGATATACAATTTAAACCAACCACAATCCGACGCTAATAGGTTCATACATCTGATAAATCAAATAAAAGCTAAACCTATTAACTGGCAACAAATAGAACATGTAGCTAAAAAGGAAAAGAACAATGCTCGTTAAAGGAATTTACTTGAAGAATTCTGCTTTTGGCTCCAGATTCTCGCTATCTCTAAGAAGGTAATTGATTTCTAGAGTTGAAACATGTTCCATCTCTTGTCACAACACCAATTCTAATCACTCTTCTCGCATGTTACCCAAAAGAGTTCCCAGGTGACCATGGAAAGTCCTTCACCTACCCATCAGTCTCCTAGAGGTAAGCCCTCAATTGCTATGCTTTCATTTTCTTATATGAGGTAGTTAGTAGAGTTCTTCCTTTTTACCATGAGATTCGGGATTCTGATTACCTTTTACTAGCACAAAATAGAAACAATCTCCATAATTTGGCTAGCTGAGTGAACATTCCTTGATGGAATTTGAAGAAATGATTTTCTCTTTAAATTTAGTTGAAACATAACAAAACTTGTTGTTGACTTCTACCTTTGTCATGGAACCTTATGAGATTTATTTCCATCCATATTTCCTTTATGCAACTAACAAAGGAAATAAGATAGATAACAGTATCAGGCTTTAAAAATGAGTTCAATCTAGTAAACCATTGCATAATCCCTGAAAATTGGCAACTGTTTAAAACCCATAGGCATTTATTTTTTATCCAATGCCATATATTCCTAGAGAACTAACATTCAAAGAATATATGATCCCTATTTTCACTTTATGAACTGCACAAAACACATTCATCATTAGCACTCAGTTACGGTAGTCTATCTATTGTGCTTAATTTGTTTAGAACATTTAACCTTAAAATGAAAGAAGAGTTAGGCAATAGCTCTTCATCTCAAATTATTCGATGCCAATTTACTCTTTCATTCCTCTATATCAACCATTATTTATAAATCTTATTATTGAATTGTCCTCTAGGGTGGATATTCCAAATGTATTTTTCTAGGGATATTATATTTGGATAATAATTAGGAGTTAAGAATTGTAGCTCCCTTGGGAACTTAATCCACTACCCTTCCCTTATGATAGAGTTTAACTTGGCATTTAAAGGGAAGTGACTCCATGTTGAATGGCTATCTAATTCCTTATTAAGGAGCCATTCCCTGACCAATTATCATATCAAAGACTAGCCTTTTCCTTGCTACCAACTTGACAAGATATTTCAGATTCCAAGATTTTCCTTTGGTTCTGTAGTTATGCTAGAAAACAAGAGTGTGAAGGTTTGTGGGTAATAGGCCATATACTCCTTTCTTTAAGAATATAACTACATAGCCATTTAACCATAACGTTTCCTTATCCTAAAGAATGGACTAAAGTTTCGTTATCATGAGAGCTTTGTTAGAGATTTTTATTAGCTATAACTCTTAAATCTCTCTCTACCTTTGGTTTGCAAACATCACTCCATCTAACTTTGTCATGTCCACAGTTAGAATCACAACCTCCCCATAACAAATTCATTATTAGTTTTTCCACTGATTTAATGCTTCCTCTTACCATTACCATATTAGAAGACAAATAAATATGCATAGAGTTGAGGACATAATGGACTAATTGCAGTCTTCCCTCCAAAGGATAGGCCTCTTTTGGTCCATAAAGTCAATCTTTTTTTAATTTTTTTAAAATAGGCAGTAGCATTCATTAAAATGGATAGAACAAAATGAATTTTAGAATAGTTTACTATCAATCTAGACATGGAGCTGAATTGATTCAAAGTAGACGTAAGGAGTTCAATTTAGCCATAATTAGCTTTAGAGAATAAGAATATATCATATGCAAAGCATGAATTCACTAAGGAGACCTTCCTATATTTGTTGTGATATTTATATTATGGTCCCCTACCAATGTTGTAGTTAAAACTTGAAGTTAGAGCTTCCATTCATAAATTGAAGAGATAAGGTGACACAGGATCCCCCTGCCTAAGACCTCTTTCTTCATGGAAAATACTTGTTGGTTTCCATTAACCTAAGCAATATAGGTTAGAGAAGTGATACAGGCTTCAACCCATTTAGTGAACCTGCTAGGAAATCTCGTTAGTTCAAGGAGTTACAAAATGAAGTTCCATTCCACACAATCAAATTCCTTTTTGAAATCAATCTTAAAGGAACAATTCCTTAGTGAATTCATTATAGAATGCCTTCTTAATAGATTTTGCACTGTAAATATGTTGTCGCTTATTTACCTACCTTACATAAAATAACTTTGGTTATCAGTAACCGAGGAACCCATAACTAGTTTTAGTTTGTTAGCTATAATTTTTACAATCACTTTGTAAAGGAAATTTAAGCATGATATTGATTTGTAATCCTCCAAGATAGCTAGATTATTTAATTAAGGAATCAAACATATAAAGGTTTATTGATTTCCTCCAATAGATTTCCTGATGAAAAAAATTCCTTGACTACTTCCTTCACCATTGATCATATCTCAGGCCATGCCTTCTAAGAAAAGGATCATTAAATCCATCTGGCCATGGTTCCTTTTTAGGGTTCAATTGAAAATCCACCTTTATAATTTCAAAATCCTCTATGTTCTTAATTAGTGAATCAACCTACAGATCAAATAATTTGTTCTTAGTAAGTGATCTAAGGAGTTGAGTGGATACTGATATCCTATAAGAGTAGTAGAACTCCTTGAAATACTTCTTAGCATCTTTCAACAAATCCTCCTATTTGCATATCAATCTTCCATCCCAAGTTCTGATTGGATTTACTGAGTTAGTATTTCTCCTGAAAATTATGGGTTAAAGAAGAATTTAGTGCATCTATCTCCTTCTTTGAGCCACATGATCCTAGCCCTCTACTCCATTAACTGGCATGAATATTAAGGGCATGCAAGTAATCTATCGATACAGTCTTCTTCATAGTTAACTGAGAATTATCTCCAGGGTTAGATGACAAAATAAGCTAAACATGATAGAGCTTTTCTTTAGTTGTGATAATAGCTTAAGATGTACTCTCTCTTATATGTTATTTTAGAGACTTCAATCTTTCATTGATTACCTTAAGCTTCTGCAAACATTTATATTGAAAAGTTCCATCAATATTTACCTCCACACCCTTCCTTAAAGGATATGATCCCTAACTTTAAATTAGGGTATGATTAGAAAAGTTAGGATCTAATAAGGAGGCTTTGCTCTCTCGAAATAAATGTACGAACACTTGATTGATCATTACATGATCTAGATATTCCCGTAAGAACCATCCATTAGTTTGCTTATTATTCCAGGTGAAGGTATGCCTATACGCCTTAAGGTCTAAAACTTTGAGTAAGTCAACATAATCCTTAAAATCGGGAGAGTAGTTTCTCAATGAAAAGTGCCTTCAGCCTATGTTCTATAGAGGATATAATTAAAGTCAACTGAGGTCCTACTAGTCTTCTCTAGACACTCAGTAAACTCCCCCAAAGATCTTTCCTCTAAAAAGCATGATTGAGAACATACACCATAGAGATGAAGATAGACATATTTTCTTAATAAAATGCCACATCATATGGATAACCTGCATCTATATTTCCAACACCTCAACATCAACAATCTTTAGGTCAAATCTAACTATAATTCTCCCATATGCATGAGCGTGGTGTTTTGAGATTAAACTCCACTCATATCTTAATTTGTTAAAAAACTTGAGTTTTTCAAATTTGACTTGTGTTTCCAAAAAAGAAAAATCCAAGGTTTTCATTAACTAAGAAATCCCTTAGAGCCAAAAGTTTTTTGGGCCAGTTAAGACCCCTAACATTCCATATTATAATGGTCATAAAGAAATGCCTTTGCAGCCCTTACCTCTGCTCCTATTTTCCTTTCTCCTTTTGACACTAGTGAACTATTCATTAAGTTCCTTTCCAACAACCTGACCTGAGGTTAAAGGGAAGGAACCTGTCTCCCTTTCCATCTGGTTAAGTTCCATTTGTTCTCTATGCTAAGAGAATAAATTATCCTCCATTAGACCATTACTAATATTCCTTGTTTCTGATTTCTCCTTAGGTTGGTATGGCTCATTTGAAACAGATTAAGTTGCAAATTTTATAGATTCCTCTTAGCTTTGGTTCATCTATTCACTTTCTTCTTTATCATCCTACTCTAGTCCCATCAATTCCATATAATCCCCATTCTTAAATATCTTTACAATATGCTTCACATCTTACCTTGTAGTTTCAATAAAGGCTTCCAGTGATAGTCCACAGATACATTATCATCATATATTGTTCCATTTAAGCCTAACCTTATAACAAGTATTCAATCCAGTAATTCCTTAGAAATATTCATGCCAATAAACAAACGAACATAATTTAATCTCTTTCTTTTTACTGTATTTCATCCATACATAAAGGTTGCCCTAAGTAGCTTGCTATCATACTCAATCCCTTAGTAATCCAATGTTATGAAGGGAAATTGTACAAGTTAACCCATAAAGGAACTAAGAAATTGTACAAGTTCCTACAAAGGAATTAACTTGTGTTCTTCTATCTCAGTATGAAAACCTAGTTACCAGATCTGAAGAAACAGAGGTAAGTACACCACATTCCACGGCCTTCCTCTAGGAATTTTAATGCATGAGCTTTAAAGGCGAAGGTAAAGAGAGATAAATTTTTATTAACTAGTAATACATCCACTAGACCTTTGTTCTTCTAGGTATCATTAGCCTATTCTGCAGCATTAGAAATAGAGGTCTCCTCTCTAAGAAGAAACCCACCCGTGATGTTTCCCAGGTTCTTACTTCTGCTTAGAAAACTTTCAATCTAGGATAGACAATAACCCTACCCTTTCTTCCTTAGGAGGGCAGTAATGGAGTGATAAGTCTTTTTCCATGCCAATAACCTACTTCTAGCTTTTTTTGACTTCAAAAGAGGAGAAGCCCTTCTCTGTTGGTTTCTAGGTAGGGTCAAGAGCAAGGTTTTGAGGTGGTAGGAAGGGAACATCAATAGGTGACTATATACAAATCACAGTAGCTTTAGAGGTTTGCATTTTTAGAAAACTTTGCCGTTAGGTTTGCATTTCTTCCTGTAACTATAACTCCTTAACGCAATATTGGTATGCGATATCTATTATCCTCACAAGTCTATTAGAATTGTACACTATCTTTGAATCCAATAATATGGGACCTTAATTCGTGAGTAGGATCGTTCTTTCCAATGATGAGAAGCATCTCAATGACTTGAAGAAGAACATAACTTATCACATCATAAAGCATCATATAACATAGGTTTGTTAGATGTACATCACTTCATGCTTACTTTAGGGTTTAAATGTGATTCTTTTTACAAGTGACATATTCCTTAGTTTTCGTAAGAGACCATGCAAACTTGAAAATTTAGTGATAAAATCACTAATTTGACAAGGTTTAAAAAGATAGGGTTATGAAGTCTATTGACTCAAAAGATAGAGATCAAAAGTGGCCTAAAGAGACAAAAGCTATGAAAGGCACTTGATCATTGTTATATCGAATTAAGGGTTATGATTGAATAATTAGACAAGGCCTTTTATAAACAAGAAGCTTATTTTACAAATAAGGGCTTTAAATTGGGTGTTTGTCATGATTTTCTTATATACCTAGAAATATGACAACATGGCACAATAAGAAAATCATGACAAACACCCAATTTAAAGCCCTTGAGACCTAGAAATATGACAACATGGCACAATATTACCATGGAGGATTTTAAACATGGAACAATTTGATCTAGAATAGACTTATAGGCCTATCAATCGACTTATAGTCCATTAGAAATATTACCAAGGTGTTGACTAATGATTTTGAAATTAGCGAGAGTGCAAATAATTTTGTAGCCTACTTAATGACAGCCAATTAGCTTTAGAAGGGAGTGTAGATGTCGATGGTGATGGGGATGATGAAACTGGTCCTATTAGTCCCTAATGGCTCCCAGAAAGGTATGGATTAGATATTGATAAATTTTAAACAAAATATTTACTAACTTAGTATATTAATAAGCATGTTTATAACAGATGAAAATATGATATAAAATAAAAATTTTAGTGACATACTTGAGCAATAATGTAAAAAGAGTAAGGAAACAGAAGTGCACAACAATTTATAGTGGCTTGATAAACAACTCTTGCCTATGTCCACTCCTAAGAATTTTCTTAAAATTCCTTTGTATAATATTTTCTTAGTAAAGAGAAATTCTTTTACAACTTCATAGAGAATAAGTACCTCAAAGCAACTTGTAACATTCTCAAGTATGATAGACAAAAGTCCATCAAAAGATTACAACTTAAAATATCACACTTTATCACTTTGATAACTTTAAAGGAACCATTTATAAGATAAGAATGCTCAAATGCTTGATAAACACCTAGAAATATGTGTATAAGACTTAAATATTTTTTCATGCAAGAACTAATGCTAAAACATATATTTATAAGATTTTGGGACCCCTACTAACTATTGGAGTAAACAACTAATTGTTACAATGGTTAATTTTATCACAATAATAAACCACTAGGTATATTAGTCGACCAATATGCATTCAATGCATAACATTCACTAGTTGTTTATATTGGTAAATTATAAGGGAATATTTTAGTTAACCAATGTGGCACATTTGTTAACCGATATATTAACAAATATTGCTACAAACTCTCCATTCATTAACTTTTACAACTTTGACCTATATTGGTCGACTACTAACCTATATTATCATAGTTCTCCTAAAAATATGATTTTAACACTGTAAATGATCAAACTTAATTTTCTTAATATAATTGTGAATTAAACACTTTTAAAAATGTTCCATAAAAATGTTTTAAGGTTTAAGAGGTTTTTCTTTGAAATTAAAAACTTTAATTCCTCTTAATGATGGAAAAGACTCATACAATGAACAAAGATAAAATGTTTTTACATATTGAGCCTTTAAGATTATCAAAGTAACTAAATGAGATTATAATTAACATTATAAGATGTAGAATGACCTTGACATGCCTTGATATTCTTTTGTTCTTGACTTGAGCTTCACCTTGAAGGTTGCAAACTTAAGTTTTTCTTTATTATCTTTATAAATAATCTTCTTGAGTTGTGACCACTTCTTGTTCTTACATTGCTTCTTATCAAGATAATAAACTTATTTTTAGTAATTATGTTTTATTATCTTCAAAATATCAATTGGAATCTCCTTTGATTCAATATTCTCAACCTTTTTTATGATGAAAACACATTTATGATATTATATAACAATAATAAAATTAAATGTATAATCAAGATAGTGAGTAACTCCCTCTTAATCTATGCATAAAGCATAATTCAATATAAAAATAAAAGATATATCAAAGTGAAATGTAAAAGAAATATTCACATATATGGATAAATTGACTTAATATATCATAGATTTACTCAAGCAATAAGAAACACATAGAGTACGAGGAAGACAAAGAGAAAACACTCCATCTAAATATAATATCACTAATATTTCTCCCCCTTTTTAAAATCATTAAAAAGAAACGATTATCCAAAGTATGAAAAATATAAAGGTCATGAATCAAGCTAACTTAATTAAAAGATTAAAATGAATTTGATCATGATTAATAAGCTTGCTCAAGAAAGAGTACTATTAAACATATAAGGTGTTAAAACAATTGTTTAAAAGATTTGTTTCCATATTAACATCCCTAATTATGTCTAATTTTAAAAACTTCAAGTATTGGTAGTGTATCTAAATTGAAAATTTCGATTAAAGAAATATAAGAATAATTACAATATCCAACCATCAATTTTATAAAAGAGTGTATAATTTTGGAAGTCGTAAAAGTTTTAAAAATAGTGATATGAAAAAGTGCCCAAAATGTCAAATTTGGACAAAATCAAAGATTTATCGATAAAATAGAGAAGGAAATAACATTGACTCCCTTTCCAATTTGACTACAAAAGCATCTATTTGAAAAGATAACACATAATTATGAACAATGTTGAAAAGGCCCAAATTTGAAACCCTAAAATGAAAAAAATTCCATTTTGATACAATATAACTTATGAAATTAAAACTACATACCATATATGAATAATATAAGTTATTAAACGTAAAGCAAATTTTAGTAAAACACTTAGCTAATTACAATGTATGATGGTTTTTTCTAAAGTAAGAGTGAATTGTCTAGGATTTTAGGAGAGATAAACAAACAAAGTAGAAAATAGAAGAAAGGAGGAGGAGGAGGAGGCCATGAAGACTGGTTGACCAAATAGCTTCATTGGTTGATTAGTGTCTGTGTGTGGTTGACTACATTAGCAACCAAACTTATTACAAGCTCACTGGAACTTAATTTTCTCTCTTGAACGGGACATCAATTGTGTAAACGATCTAGAAGGGGGGTTGAATAGATCTTTAATCTTTTTCGCAGAGTTCTACAAAAATTCACGGAATTA
>JAOQMR010000002.1:24288901-24302790 GCA_027563865.1 Erythroxylum pelleterianum
TGAAGTTGCTATAAAAAGGTGTGGTTAAGTAGACAAGGATGCCAAGATAGATGATTGGAAGTTTAATATGATTAAATCTAGTTAAGGTAGTTAACCATTGAGCCTGATATGATGCATTTGTACAGAGGAATATGCCACTCTTTGCTTTATTAACTATAAGACCAGATAATTTGTTGAGATATTCAAGGTAATAATGAGAGAGGCTATAAACTTCCATCTGCCCGTAGAAAAAACATTAGATCCTCAAAAAATTTTCAAACTTAGAATTCTTAGCGTTTTAAATATGATGTGAAACTTAAAACATACTATCTCTTTCCATAACCCTTTTAAAGAGCCTGTTGAAGACTTACATGACTAATATAAATAGGGCGGGGAAATAAGGCCACCCCTCTTGTGTTGATAGGTTATTGATAGGTTTTATTCATGTAATGTAAGTTTTAGGGAACTTGAAAGCTTTGAGTATATTTATGATGAAAGTCTAATCCATAGCGTCATAGGCTTTCCTAAAGTCCACCTTGAGGACATAATTCTTAATACCCCTTTTCCTTGTATAATGCCTGAGGAACTCCTACATTATGATGATATTATCTCTAATTTTTCTTCCTATAATATGAGCTACCTGCAATTAATTGATATAGTTTTTGGGGATCCCTTTTAGTCTATCTATTGTATATTGGATATCAGTTTATACACTGAGTTGTAACAGACTATTAATAAAAACTCACTGAATGATTTATGCTATCTTCCTTTAGAAATAAGGAAGATAAATGTTCTGTTGATTTCTTACAGCAAGGTTCTCTCCCTAAAGAATTCCAAGATAACATCCATAACCATATCTTTAATAAGAGGTCTTTAATGAAAAATTTGATATTAAAACCATACGAGCCTGGTGCTTTAAAAGGACTTAAGGATTTCAAAGCATTCTTAATCTCCTAAACTATAAAACCTTTGAAAAGAAGCTCTTTATAAATTGTCATGAATAATCTCTTTTAATAAAGGAACTGAGGAATGAGTAGAAGAAGGTAATCCTAAGGAGTTGGAGACATAAGTTCGCTTTGTGTGGATATAATAGCATTGCCCTTCAAAAGTGAAACAATTTTATTTGAAGCTCTCCTGGCTATAAAAGATATGTGAAAAAGTAGCGTTTCTATCCCCATCTTCCATCCAAGCAATTTTTAACCATCGTTTTATTACAGAAAAATAAAAAATTACAGATTTAGAGAAGTTGTACTAATCTTATTTCTCAAGGTCCTGCAAGATTTGGCATAAAGGATTGTTATACAAATCAAATTAAAGTTTGTTAGGAGTACCCTTAGTAGTGTTGAGTAAATGATGCGTGTTGCCAATATTCACATTGTACAATAATTTGAGGTCATTTCTAACGATCTTTAGCTTTTTAGAGTAATGAATTGTTTGGTACCTTAGAATTGATTCCCTTCAAGATAAACTTATTGAAACATGCTAAATCAACTAAGAATTTGTTAAACCTAAAAAGGGTTTTGATAAGAGGACTTACATAAGAAATTTGGACTATGATTAGGGAATGATCTGAAAGGCTTAGGTTAGGGAAGAAGGTTTCGAATAAAGGAAAGGCTTGTAACCACTCCATTTTTGCAAGGTTGTGATACAGTTTCTTCCTTATAAATTGGTCTCCTTTTTTATTATAATTCTACGTAGAAAAGTTAGCACCATAAGGCAACTTTATAACTTGAATATCATCGAGGCAATGTCTCATGTCCTTGCAAAAGAATATATAACATCTATTTTGTTCTAATTCTTCAGGGTGAATGATTGAGTTGAAGTAATAGCCAAGGTGTTTTGATGTTTAGCAACATTTTCTTAAGCTTTAACCATAAGGAGTACTTTGATATGCACATTTAAAAGCATCTAGCATAGAGATATCCACTTCAGTTCTTTTTGCTCTAAACCTAACTCTCATGTGTATCAACTGATCTAAGATTGAGAAACTAAAAATCTCCACTTTGCTTACACTAAAGAGGACTAAAATTCTTCCATTAGGATGACTTGAGTGATTAGTAATTATCCTCTATTATGTTGACAAACAATTAAGTAGATCGTAGTTATCTGACCTGATTATGGATTCCAAAATGCCTACTATAGCAGATGATACAAAGGTCACCTTTAGGACTCGAACTTACACCGAAGTTTGTCGCCAACACCCTTTGCACGACAGTCTCACTTAGATCCGCTTAAGCGAAACTCAGCCCTCAACGAACCCTCGAAGTGTTTCTCTCGCATACACTCGAAGAAACAATGCTAAGAAAGCAATAAGAACAAAGACAACAAAGAAACATAGAGATAAGGTCAAAAACTAACTGTATATACTTTCCCTCAAAAAAATACAAAGAATGCTCTCTCTGATCAAGTGAGAAGAGCAGAGCTTGAATGAGTTATATATAGGTATCCTAACTTGCCTTCCAAGTTACATTCATAATCCCACTATATCTAAACTGCCTAAGATCATGCTAATATCACGTCTATCTTTATCAGATTACATCACGTGTACCAATTAGAAGACACCTCTGTCTAAATAGGACTCTAACTGATAAGATAAGATAAGATAACAACAAGATAGAGTTTACATTCAACTAGGAAACTAGCATCCTTATCCTCGAAGAACTCCACTGTCATTAGATGTTTAGTTCCACTGTAACTCTAACTCCCAGTCATCGCCACATCATCCAAGATCTCCCCACAATCTTTATCCGCTGATGATGCCGTGTGATCTTGTCGAAGCCCACGTAACACATTGGCCTGATCCAATATTTCCTACAACAAGTCAATTAGTCGTGGTCCATTCATCCAAGCGTGGCTAAGTTCTTTGTCCGTCAAGTCCTAGCTTGGGTCAAGTCAATCTCCACAAGGTCTGAGACTTTATCAAAATTCGTACCAAGTTCGATTCCACTCGCCCAAGTTTGCCTTAGTATTTTCATATGCCTCCCTCATGCGTGAATCTAGCTAACCTTCCACCTAAGGCCTTTCGCAAAAGTAGCTGAGAAGTGCTCCAAAACTTAGGAGTCTAACAGCCGACTTCTTTAAGGGGGAATTAGCTCGCTTAATGTTCCATGCGATGATCTTTTCGTTTCCTGAATAGAAGAAGAAGACTTCTCTTTATTTGATTTTCTTCTACACACTAATTTGAAGTTTTCATTGATCTCCGGGATGAAAAGTTATTTGTTTTAACTTCCTTAATTCAAATATCTTCTTAATAAAAATTGTTGTTTTCTTTTCATATTTGAACCCTGTTCATGTAGTTAAATTGAAGAATTAATAATTAAAACCTATATTAATAAGTTGATTATTTAATTAGTACCTAAAATAATTGATTGATTAATTAATTACTATTTAAGACGGAAAAAAACAAAAAGCTCTTTTACATAACACTACTTTTAAAATATTATAAGAAAAAGTGATCATCAAATTAAATATGAGTTATATATATAAAATCAAATTTCAAAATTTGCATGACTTTCATTGCTGAAATAAATAAGAGGGTTTTTGTATAAAAGCTTTCTATATTATCAATTAGCTTTTAGGAAAGTTTCATCGACCTTTGTGATCACTTGAACAGGAAGGATGAAAATGACAAGGACAGATAATAAGGATGTTATATAAAAAAAACAAATGACAGATAATAAGAATCTTACTTGCCAATGTCATAGGCCCGCCTAACTAAAGGATGAAAACTTTCCTACGAAAGATAAACATGTGGTGGTAAGACCAAGAACAGAAACTCTTCTGATCGTCATTAGTCAAATCGATCTATCGAAAGTGATGGTTGAATAGAACTGCCTTTGTTTTTGTACTAGTTGAAGTAGCTAGGAAAGTACGCTAATATCGTAATCATCGTCAGCACCGTCATCGACCAAAATGTCATATTTATAGATGAAGGACGGAAAGTGCCTACTCTCCTTGCGTAAGACCGAGAAAAGAAAAAGAGAAGCCAAGCTTGAATTGTCAAGGAGAAGGGATTTGGCTGGTGTTTCTCTTTGTAACTTATAAGCGAATGGAATGGCATTTGGTCATTGTCATTTTTGTCACTGTCATTGTCTCTGACTCTGTGTTTTATTTCATTTGAGGGGCACATGCACATGCACACGGGACCAATTGGCAGGTAACTGATTGGTAACTAGTCCAGAACAAGGAATTCGGTGTGTCCCCTATTAACTGCTTGTAAGTCTTAACAGCTAACACCAAGGAATTCGGTGTGCCCCCTATTAACTGCTTAAATCTTAATAGCTAACAAACAAGCTATAGCCGACCCTAAGGTCTTCTATTTTATATGTCACGCTCATGCCTGAACTGATCCATTTATTTATTTTTTTATTAAATATAGTTTATATTTTTCATTTTTTATCTTGTATAGTGGCAAAGTCACATATAAGTTAGAGGATAATTTAGGGAAATAAAGCATATTCATTCACTAATTTACACATTTAGGGTAGTCGGTTGCATAGTAAAAATGAACTATTAAAGTTTGAAAATATTAAGAACTCTAAAAGGATATATACTAATATACATCAAAACTATTTTTACCAGAATCTAACATGTGACTCATCCTAGTGATCAAACCTACTTTATATTTATTAAACATAATTTTTAAAATTAAGTTGCATTATAAATTATTTTAAATAATTGCATTTTAAAAATTATCACTTAAATTTATTTATATCTTTTCACCTTTTAGTTTAATAATTTATAAACAATTAATAGTTTAAGATGCAACATAAATTATATTCTTTTTTAATATACAATAATTATGCATAACTTAGTTCTACATTTTTAATAAATGTATTTAAATTAAGACATAAGATTAATTATTATAATTATATTTATCAAGTCAACGTATTTTTAATATTTTCATAGTTTTAAATAAATAGACGTATAAATTTAAGCTACAAACCAAATTATGACCATTTTTAACACAATAACTATAGGGCTGTTAGTTTATGTTTTTTTTTTCTTCCGTTTTTTGTTGTTGTTTTTGAAAAAAGAAAAACAGATAAGTAAAACGTGTTTGGTTTATTCTGTTGCGATTTTTTGTTTTTGAAAATAAAAAAACTACAACGGTTTTACAAAAATAAAAAAACATCGTTTCTCTGAATTTTGACAACATGTTTTCTTTGACAGAAAACTAACATATCCCTACTTTCTATCTCGATTAATAATAATAATAATAATAATAATAATAATAATAATACAAAATTTATAATTAATAATAATAATAATAAGATAATTAATTTGGTATAATAAAATTAATAATATTAAAAATAGTAAGTAGAAAATTTATAACAATAATAACAATAATAATAGTTAATAATAATATTAATATTAACAATAAATAATAATAAAAATAAAAATTAATAATAATAAGAATAACTTATTAAAAATAATTAAAAATAAAATAAAATACTAATAATAATAATAAATCAAGCATATTTTTGTTTTCAGTTTTTTATTAGGCATCTCAACCAAACTGGTTTTTGTTTTCAGTTTTTATATTTCAAATCTCAACCAAACAGGTTTTCGTTTTTTTAGAAAAAAAGCAGAAACTAAAAACAAGAAACAGAAACCAAAAACAACAATAGAAAAACAAAAGTGGAACCATATATACATTGATTTTAAAATTTGACTAAATATTAACGAAGAATTCTATTATATATCACTAAAAAGTACATAATAATAAATACAAGATACATGCATTAAAATAAGATACATAAGGTAATGTCATATCATATATATGTGTGTGAATGCATTAAGGTAATATGTACATATTTTTGTTTGTATTGTAACTTTTAAACTTTCATAATTTTGCACTACATAACACATTACAAATATATCAAAATCAAAATAATTAATCTTAGTAATTGGGGAGAAAAACTCTTCATAAAAGAATTTTCTAACTATAACTACCTTCAACTGGTGCAACAAAAGTGAAATGTAAAAACAAATGTAATATTAATAAAACTAATAACCAAAAAGAAAGAAAAAAATGAGTATTGGTATTAATGTGCAAATTTATGTATCTATATGCCTATATTTATAATGATATATTTTAGGATATTATTTAAATTTTTTATGCAATACAATAGACAAGTTGGGGTATGAAGATTTTTTTTCATTTATAGTTATTGAATATTAGAGTTGTCCTCAATTGTAATTTAATTGTTATCTCTACTAGACATAATATAAAAGGAAAATAAGATGCTAGATATTCAAATATTAGCCAATTGCTTCAAGCTTTGTGGTTTTGGCATTTATCAAATGGATACTTATGTTTTGAAAAAAAAGATACATATTGATAATGAAAATTTATGAAACTCTACTGTTCTAATGTAAGACTAAATAAAGTGAACTAATTGTTCTCTACTACTAAAGTGGCGATAGGAGTTAATCTTACGTAGAATGGATACAAGTACTGAGTCTAATCTTCTTATGCAAGAAACTTCTACAAAATTCAGGTCATACACTAAATTGGACAAAGCTAATATGGGACTCAACAATTCCACCATCAATCTTATTCCTACTATGGCTAGTAGTGCTCTGATAACTAAACACCAAAGATAGGATAAAGTTTGATGTAGAATACGTGTGAGTTGTGTAAAGAAGCATATGAAAGTCATAACTATCTATTCTTTGATTGTTATTACTCCAATAGGATATGGTTAACTCATTTGGATATATTTAGGATTCCTCTAATATTAATAGATTGGCCATAAACCATTCACTAGGCAAATGCACTGAAGTTAAGCTCAAAATAGGATAAGAAGTTGTTCATCCTTAGGATGGGGACAATCATTCAATTAATATAGAGATTAAGGAACAATTTGATATTCAAACAAGAGTCACATAATTTCGTCCTTTGTAAAAACAAATATCTTCTAGATGATTTGTAATTAGCATTTGGTTATGGCTAACAAGGCCATTCCAATGATATATAGGTATAGTGTACATCGACCCAATTAGTTATAACAAAATGCATCAATTACTTTTAAATGAAAGTTGAGTTTTTGATTGAATGAAATAAGAGTAAATTAAAATACTGATTACTTTTGAACTACTGATAGAATACTCACACAATAATCAAAAGAGATTATCAATATGAATAAACATATAAATCAAAAAATTTTCCAAACTTTATTGTTCAGACCAATGAGCTTTCCTAGTCTTCATATATTGATAAACAAACACCTATACTTAGATTGGTTAATTAATATATTTATCAGATAAACTACTTTTGGAATGCATTATGTTCTTTGAAATCTCATTAAAGGTTACCCTGCTATTGGAAGGTTCATGTAAGTATATATCTAGACCCCAGTTAATGATTAATATTTGTGCCTAAGTCAACTTATATAAAGGTTCTTTTGAATACATCTATATATGAATAAAAAGCATAGATAAGCTATAGCTTATATATAATCAACATTAAGATTAACACATATAAATCTCAAACATAAAAACTTTTATTTAAATTTTTTTAATAAAAAGGATACAAATATGTATTAGAGTTCTATCCAATCTAGATACAAAAGTTACTAGCCTATAATTATCCTTAAAATACTGAAAAGAATAATTGAAAGTAAAGAAGAATAGTTTTGCTTTCAGAAAGTAATTCATTGATGAAAAAATATATACAACTTTTTCTAGGTCCAATAGTAGATAAGATACAAAAGATACAATGGTTCAAGGCTTCCTAGTCACAACTAGATCAGTGGTCATGCTCTAGTAACCATATATACTCCATATTTCTGAAGAGTTCAGGCGATATTCCTCTTGCTCATAAGTTAAGACTGCATTGGAGAACAATGGTTTGGTAAATTTGTTCCTGGCTTCTTCCTCCCTCTTGAAAAGTATATTATTCCTTCTTTCCATAGATTGTACACCATTGCAATCAAGCTAATTTTTAAGACTTCGTAGTCTATTTTATTTTCCATCCTAGTAGATAATGCCCATTCTATCAATTCATTCCATGTATACACTGCCTGTATCAACCCACTCTCACAGGACACATACCCGACATCTTGAAGGATATCTGAGTACGTACCCCACAAGGGTGGCATGCTAGAACAGTTACGTCACTAACTTAATCATGGCATCATCATTTAAAGCTTAAATGTCACGATATTTAAAACCAAATTCCTTATTTTCATTTCAGAAAACCGAATATACATTGTATCATTATATACTTCATCCTTATATACAATATTAAAGAGTTATTAGAGTCTATAACTCTGTTACAAAATATGTTACATGCTACATGAATGAGGAACTGTATCAAATTCTATCTAAATCTTTTAGTCTAAGTTGACCGACCTTTGAGCCGTTTCTTCTATCCAAAAGCAGTACTAGATCTCTTCTAAGTTATCTTGGAAGCTAAGTCAGCTCCCTTGCACCTAAAAAGTCAACGTTGTAATTTTGATGAGTTTTACGAACTCAGTGAGCTATCCATCATCGATGATTCGCTCATAATACATAACACATACAGTTCATGTTTCAAGTTCACAAACAATTTATGTCATCATATAATGCACATCATTTCACCAATAATCATATAGCATCACATAACCCTTTGATCACTTATTCCACATTTCACATTCAAAGCAGTCAAACAATTCATTTCGATTATTTAAAACATACATATCAACTATATATGCAATGCACACGAGACTCACTTCCAATTGTTATTGTCATGACCGAGTGCCTTTTTACTGGCCCATATCCCTTGTGGATACTAGGCTTGTTTCAGATATTGTCCTATATCCCTTTGTGGATATCGAGCATATTAACAACTGAGCTTGTGGCTCTTGTATATATTCTGAGTTTTAAGCTCTTTTAGACTAGTCACTACGGTCACAACTACCTTTATGTTATCATGCATTTATGTACTGAAATGCATCATATGCATTCAATCATTCACTTGTGCTCAAGTCTTTTCGCATTCACATTTACATTCGCATTTATATTCACCATCAAACCTTGGTCCGACGTTCAACAATTAAGTTAAGTATCACATATTTCATCAAATTCACATACAAAGAGCACTTCTAATATATTATTCATGCATCAAATGCCTCAGACATTCAATGTCTGGAATCATCATATAATAGGTCAATTTAGAATTTAAACTAAACAATAAATTAATGTGAGACCATCTAGGTTACAGTATGCTCCAGATAGCTATTGCCTCGACATCTCGGCAATGTCTATATATTATCGCTCTAATTGGTCTTCTAATTCATGCAATACATACACATTTTCACATTACTAATTTGTACATTTTCATAAGTACTCAATCATATACATATGTATATATGACATGTATAATTCATGCTCAATGACAATCCTGAGTATATTTCCTTAATTCACATCTTATGATCATTCATATATCATATCTTGCGAAACTTGATTACCTAAGTTCATCAATCAACCATTCACTAATCCTTTCCTAATGAAAATTCAAATGAGAATGAAATTTGGTGTAGAGGAAGGAAAATGTGTGAGGAGCTTGTGGTTTAAATATCAAGTTAATCGGAGGTCTAGAGAAGGAGTTATGGTCAAAAGAGTGAAGACTGTTGAAAGTTGTCAAACAACTGTGCACCTTTACTGTCGCGATCGTGCTTGTGCACGATCATGCACTACCTGATGTTTACTCTCTGTCATAATCATGTTTGTGCATAATCGTGCAACTCCCTGATGTTCCCACTCACGATCTTACGCTACCTGATGATCCCTTATTCAAGCATCAATCCAACTTTTTTCAAAACAGATTTTTGGATCAATCTTGCATAGCCATTTTGACAAATAAAATAGGGTATTTAGGCAATACATTCTTCTAAAACAATGTTTCCTTATGTATTGTTTCTAATGACACCAATGTAATGCAGTTTGGTTCAATATTCTGCAAGTTATACCTAAAATACTATAGACTATTCCTAAACTTTGACAACACACTTTACTCAACTTCAAGCCAAAATTTGAAATCCTTAAAGACATAATTAAAATTCAAGTCCTTCATAAAAATTATAGTCATATGCCTCTAGTTCAATCTAAACTTAAAATCATTCCATTTGGATATGTACAAATCAAGATATGGATAAAATACAGATGCATGTTCAGTGAAAACACTCCATCTGACATATTCCAACACACTTCATCACCATTTCCATCCTAGTTAATCTCTTTTGCTTAGTCTATCATTTCTAGCTTAAGTCCTCATTATTTCCTCTTCATCCCTACTTTCATTTTAGCTCAATTTCAATGACAAACAAATCATATCCTTTGTTTGATCATAACACCAAAAACAGAATATGAAACATCCATTTATCTATCAAAATTTTCTGTACCTTGTCCTACTCCATTCTTTAATGATCTTTCTATTTCAAACTCATCTCTACAACAACTTACGAAATATTGATCATCATAAACACAAAAAACGACACCAATGTGTTCATTTCTTTACCCACGTTCCAATATATATAAAACATCATTTGATGATCATTTAACCTCTAACTATCATCATACATGTTTTATCCAACAAATCATGAAGAGCAATATGATACTTACTTGATAAAACTCTAAAATCTTCAAAATCACGGGAACCCTAGCTTTCTATGGCTCACATGATCATCAACATGGAGGTGGGTAGATTAAGTTTTTGTTTTTGACAAATGAAGAAGACAATCAAAACGAGAATAGCAAGTGAAAAAATGAGGACAAGGTTTAACATTGATGGAGGTGGGTAAGTGTCATAGAAGTGAAGAAGATAAAGAAAGTCATGAAGACAAGAAGAAAGCAAGAAACAAAACAATTAAAATGGTCTTTTAATGTTAAAAGAATCGTGGGTGAGTGTGCGGTATAGCAAGTGACACTTATCACTTGCCACATGTCACCACCTTATGGTTCCCTTTAAGAACTAGTCTATTTGTCTCCAATTTCTACTCCAATTGTCACCCAATTTTTATTATCATATTCTTAACAAATCCTAATACCATTTGACAATTATTCCAACTGCCAATTGACACTTATTTTTACAACTATAAATCAATTGTCTTGCCACTTGGTATTTTTTCTAGTTAAAAAATACTCATAATTTTAAAGAATATTCCAAATTTTACCAAAAATTCTAGGTCAATAATTATACTTTTCAAATCAAATTTCAAGACCAAGCATTCACTATTCGCATCATAATCACATTTATAAATCAATTAAGATCAACTATATCCAATAAATGTCAAATGAGTGCATGTATAATCATTGTAATGTGTGTAATTATCAAAGTTACGAGTATGTATGCTAATTGCATGAGCATGAAATGCATTTCCTAATTTCTCAATATTATCTCTCATATTCATTATTCTATGGTTCTAACCCTTAACATGGGAAAAACGGGATGTTACATTGCCTTTCTTGTACTGAGTATTTCCTATAATCTTCTCCAAATACTCTGAGTGTATCTACAATTGACCATAATGTGGTCCATTATTTCAAGATGTTGATAACATAGTTCACAGTGTTTTGAGGAAATGCTGAACTTAATTATGTTCTTTGCTGTTAACCTCCCAGCTATCTTTAGCTATAGGATGAACGCATATGAGGGGTTGACATCATCATCCCAAAATAGGTTTCTCCACTTTACATTACATGTTAGTCCCTGTTATGGAAAAGTTTTGAATGCTTTAGAGGTAAAAGCTTTTTCTTAATTTGCATTCTATTAAATTTGATCCTGGTTTGAATCTTGGCAAGGTGGTAGGTTATTCATGATTATATCATCTCCTTTACTATAGTGACAGGGCCATCTTCGTTGGTTGTTGCTTATGAGCTTAATCACCTTTGTACTAGGATTAAGGATAAGTTTTAAATGTTGGATTTCATCTACTTTCTCCAAAGGACCTCTATTATGCCAACTGTCAAGTCAAAATAGTGTTAATTCTCCATTCCCAATGTTGGACCCCGAACTTTTCGTGAAAGATTAGAACTGTTGAATGGAAAATTTTGGTGATTATTCATAAGTAAAGAACCAATGAATGAATGTTCTTGGACCAAGAAATGATAGACAAGAGTAAAGATGGGAATTAGAAATATGGATAGATTCGTGATTTGCTACGGTGTTTTTGGTGAATAAGAGATTTTTAAATAGGAAGAATTAAGGTGAAAGTTATAAGTGAAACGAAAGCAAAAATGAAGTTGAATATGTGTAGCAAGCTGAAGGATATGTACATATATGTATGTTCTATTATTCGTGTTCATGATTAATCATGGATTATTTTTCTTTTTGGATGATACTTATTTGAATTGGAGTTGAGAATGAGGAGTAAGTGAAGTAGAAAGAGTGATCTTGGTATAAGTTGTGTAAGGAAAGATTTTGAAATAAAGAGTTGATCTGAAAAATGTTCACTGAGTATAGTTCAGTATTTTAGCCACAACATTTTCTCTAGTTGTCCAAACAAGATAATTCTTGATTTAGATTAAAATAGAAAAATATGACTACATTTTGTATGAAGACATTGAATTTCTATTCTATCTCTAAGAATCTGAAATGTTGTCATAAAGTTAAGAATTGAATGCAGTATGTTGGTGTATGAATGGAAAACTCGTCTTCAAAATTTAGGGGCAAATGTCAGATTGATATGAATAGATTTTGGCAAAGTTTCCTCCTGGAAAGTTGTAGATCTTTCTTTTATCTTTCCAATGGTATATAATGTTAAAATTTTGGACATCTGAGCTGAAAATTATGCCCTTTTCATTGTTCCGTCTTAGTATGACATCATCATCGTCTTAGTATGAGTCATCACTGTCTTAGTATAACGTCAGCATCGTCTCAGTTTTGTTCCGTCTCAGTTTTGCTTCTGTCTCAGTATGATGTCATCATCGTCTTAGTATGACGTCAACATCATCTCAGTTTTGCTTCCATCTCAGCATGACGTCATCATCATCTTAGTATGACGTCAACATCGTCTCAGTTTTGCTTCCGTCTCAGTTTGATGTCATCATCGTCTTAGTATGACGTTAGCATCTTCTCAGTTACTGTTCATCGTCTCAGTTATTATTTATTATCATCTTCTAATCCATTTTCTACCCTTCAAACGATGTAATTGGTCTTCTAAGTCTTCACAAAAGTTGTAGCTCTTGAAGTCCTCTTTCCAACCATCTAAAGAACACCTTAATCCGATATCTATAAGAAAAGTTATGGTAATTTTCCCAACCTTGTATCGTCTAATGACGTCACTTCGTCTAAAAAATGACGTCATATTATCTGTTCTATTTTTTGACCCATCAGATGAAAGAATTTGTCTTTGAGGTCTTCATGAAAGTTGTAATTCGTAAAAGCCTCTTTTGAAACATCCAAAGAATACCTTAATCAGAAATTTCTATAGAAAGTTATGGCTATTTCCCCGAAATAGGTTCAGTATGATTGAGGTCATAAACATGGTTGTTTCTTTTGACCATAACTTTTTCACTAGATCTCCAAATGACTTGATTCTTGAACCATTGGATTCGTAAGACTTTTCTCTACATCTCAAACAGAAGCTATCTGAAATAAAATGAGAAAGATTGAGTGAAAAACATGGGACTGGTACAGTGAGTATGCTCTTAAAGGACATGAACTGGTATTATTTCACTGAACACACTTCAGTATTTTGATGATTTCAGGATCAGTAGAACTCCAAATAAGACGATTTATAATTTGTGGTAAACTAGAGACATAGAGCTACAAAGTATCTGAAGGAAGTGAATTGTAATCCAGTTCCTAAGACTTTCAAGTTTTGGATGGAAGTTGTGCATAGTATATGTAGGAAAATCCCGGTGTGTCCATCACATGGACACGGTGCGGAAAACAAAAATTTTTGTCCCGGGACATTCCCGAA
>JAOQMR010000002.1:24311461-24322845 GCA_027563865.1 Erythroxylum pelleterianum
AAAATAAAGAAATTAGAAGGTAAAAGTATACTTAAATATTTCAAGACTATTTATAAGCACGGGAATCACAAATTACCTTTACTTAAACAAAATTGTTATAGCGTTAGGTTATAATGTTAATGACTTTAACGTTACTATAACGTTAAAGTTTATAGTCGTTATAGTCCTTAACGTTAAAATCATTAGCTTTAAAAGTTAAAGCATCAGTGCACTCCTTAACGTTAAAGTCATTAGCTTTAAAAGTTAAAGCATCAGTGCACTGCATCACTTTATAAGTTTAGAGTGAGCCCCCCCCCCCCCCCTCCCCCTCTTATAACTGACACTGCCTGCGCAGAATATTTAAAGAAAAGGATGGCTCATCCTTAGGAGAAGCTATTTTTCTTTTGGTCCAAGTTTTAAGGATGTGAGCTGTGACAGATAATATAATGTTAACAGTGAATGTGCTATTTTTCCTAGCTCTTTAAGTTTTAAGGGCGTGAGGTTATAAATGAACCACTAACATATCGCGAATTTATATTAGCCTATGATCAATTTTTTTATACTGGATTTTCCCACTCAATTACTCCACTCAATAATTCTCAACTACTGGACATCTCCACTCAATTATTGCAAAGATTTGTGTCAGATAATCTAATATTATCACCTATAAAGTCATGTTGCATCTCAAAATCGGTGGTGTATGTATTTGTTGCATTCCTATGTGTTTTTATGTAAGTGCAGATTTTGGGTTGGTAAGTTAAACTGTTCAGTTAAGTAAAGACAACCAAAATTTATTACTCTGAGTTCCTAACTCAATAACTCTTAACGCTTTTGCCATGATGTCAAAATTTGACATTTTGGCTTATTTCAAAGAGTTCTGGAGAGGATGAATCGATACATATTTCTCTATTTTCATATAAAAAACAAACAGGAAAAAAGAACAGAAAATAAACACACCCATCGATGGAAGATATGGAACAAATATCCCTCTAAAAATATTAGCAAAAAGCAGCTAGAGTGTACGGATGGTACAACTATGTAAGTCGGTGATGATCTAGATGAGGCAGGCGATGATGATGATGAAGGAGGTGTCGGGACAGATGATGGGACATTAATAGGTTTTGACCAACAATGCAATCGCAATTGAAATTACAGAGGAAATAGTATCCCCATCTTGAATTCAGAGTGATTAAAGTAGGGTTTGTGGAACTAACAAAATAGGAACCTTGCTAACTTGAACAACATCTTGAAACCCATTTGAGAAATTGAACAGTGGACATCGATTAATCAAGATTTTTTTTTCACTAACTAGAATTTGGTGCATTCATAAGACCTATATGCGATTGCGACATATTGCAAACTTACTGAAGCCATATCTTCTATAAATTTCTTTAAAAAGGACAAATGCAACCAAAGGCCAGTTTCAATAAAAGGAAACCTCTGACATTTTCGATCATAAAAGGTAAACATTCTGACTAAACTTTTCTTCATCCATAAGCTCTATGTTATCATGTGCATCAATGTATTTTTCACGCACGACTAGGACAATTTTAGCGGCCCCTTTCCAGTGTAAATGCACTTAAGAGTCAGCCTGCAAGATAAATCTCTAAGTCAAGCATACATCGTGATATGAAATACGAAAAAGCAATGCTTTATATATTGGTCATAATTATATCAATTGTAGGTGATTATTTGGGCAAATCCCAAATATAATAAACTTATATGTCAGATTCTGGATATTTTAATTGCAAGAATGATTTTGCCTAATCAAAATAGAACATTGTTCAATATTAGATCACCATTGCATTTTATGAGTATAGCCACATTACCCATTTTACTACAACAACACCTCTTTTTTTCTGAGTTTAAGGGGATACAAGGTTAATGGTAGATTGAGAGCGAATAGTGTCAAAATTCATTCCCAATAACCTGCATCAACAAAATGGAGAACAAATACTTGATCTTAAAACCTTGATTTTACAGAAATCTGAAGATCATCTAAAAGAGAAACACCAACCTGCAACATTTATGGTAAATTGTCACCGGCAATCATCGTCACCACCAGAGCTCCGCTCCTTCTCGAAGGACGCCTATTCAAACTCCTTCCTCGCATTCTCCCTAAACACATGTCTCCACAAACACGCCCCTCGAGTTAGGTCAAATGAAGAAGCGAGTGGTTCTTAGCATGTCTCGGTACAGACTAATGAACTCCCATCAGGTACCAGTGACTCGCCAGTAGTTCAACAACTCCTCTTCATTGTCAAGCGATTTCTCTTTCTTTGCGACATATCTGTCATTGGGCCCTCGTGGAAAAAGTGATCATTGACGATCGTATGGCGTGGTTTTTGCCAGAACCATGACATATGATGGTAGAGGTGACGATCTAGGTTTGAGAGAGGGAAACAGAAAGATCCATCACATATGATGGTAGGGGCGACGGTGATGTCGAAGGTGGTGTTACGACAGACGCTAGGTTTAAGAGAGGGAGATCATTGTCGTCTTTCTGGGCTGTTCATTAAGAATGACAGAGAAAATATCTCCTGGAAGGCTAGAACTTTGAGAGAGGGAGGGAGAGAAAGGGTAGAAATTTGGAGAGTTTCGGTATTTTATCTTTCATATGTATCTCAACTAAATGAACGTCTTATCTCAACTAAATGAAGCTCTGACATGATTGAGACTATTTAATGGGAAGAGTATTAGAGAGTGAAGCTCGTGGTCTCTCAAATAAATGAAGCTCTGATATAATTGAACCATTTAATGGGAAGACATTGGAGAGTGAAGCAAGAAGAGGAGGATGACAGCTGTTGGATGAATTGGACGGTTAGATTGCAATTCTTCGTTGTCATCTCATTCACGCTTAGTATATACTCCCTCCGATTCATAATAAATGTCGTTTTAGAAAAATGCATACTTATTAAGAAAGCTAATAAAATTATAAATATACCCTTATTAATACTCCTATGAAGTTACCTCGTGAAAAGATAAATTATTTTATCACTTGGATTTTGCATGTTAAATTGCCTTGAAATTGTGATATGCGTAATTAAGATAAGAGAGAAATTAAAGGTTAATTTTGGAAGTAAAATTACAAACATGCATACAAAGTCAAGAAATACACTTATTTTGAATAATTAAAATATATCTAAAACGACACTTATTATGAATCGGAGGGAGTAGTAGTTAATAATGAGAACATGGTGGGACTTGTGTTCCAAGAGCTGATTGCCAAACAAAAACGATTATGAGATCTTAGATTAATATAATATTTTAATAATTTAAACAATTACAATTTTTAATAAATTTCAACATTATGAAAATGCACATTATCATTTAAATAGTTCAAATATACTATATTAGTTGAGTTAAGTTAAATTTCATGATGCAAATAATACTATTTTGTAAATATTAAAATATAAAATAATATAAAAATAACAATTAAATTAACTTAAAAGTAAATATCTTTTATATATATATATATATATATATATATCACTTAGCTATATCGAATAAATAAAATTTGAGTTATTATCTTAAATCTTAATTTTCAATTGTGGTTATAATTATGATTTTGAATTTTGTTCTGTACCGGCCAGAGAACAGTACGAAATAGGGGTACTTATGTACTGGGTGTAAGTACTAGTCAGTACAGGCCTGTTTCGTTTGGTACTGGCCGATATTTATAATATCAGCCATATACTGGTCAATATCGTAAATTTTGAAAAATATAGGGACTAAGTTGCAAAATTTTAAATTTATTTTTAAATCTAACCCCTGTCTTTTATTTTTTTCAAAGCTTTTTTAATTTGTTATTTAGTTAAACTTTTATTGTAATTTTTAATTTTATTTTTAAAATAAAATAAATATTTTATTACTAATAATAATTATACATTAAATTTAAATTAAAAATAAATTAGTTTATTTTATTCTTTATATAATATTTATTAATAAAGTATTAATAAAAATATTTTTTAAAATAGATAAATTAAAAATTATTATTTATAAACTAATATTTATTTTATATATTTTTAGTTATTAAATCAATTTTTATTTGAAATATATATGTTTAAAAGTATTTTAAATTTAATTATATTTATTAATAATTATTAAATTAATTTTATAAATTAAATTAAGATATTTATAATTTGAGTACTAATTAATTTTAATTAATTAAATATATAATTTATATAATTTGTAGTAAATTAAATAATATATATTTTTATTTCATGTTTCAATTTTATTTGTTTGTTTCCTTGTCACGAATTCTTGTTGTAAATTATAATAATTTGAGAGTTAAAGATATTTGTTATTCTTTTTATCGGATGTTTAGATGTAATTATTATTTATTATATAATGAAAATTGTAATATTTTAAATACTTTATATTGTTCTTAATTTTATATTTGTATGATAATTATTGCCTTTTTTCATATAAATTGTGATTATTACTCATATGTGAAATATCTGAAAATTATTGCTATTTTATATATTAATTGTGATTATTATTTATTATTTTGATTTTTAGAGACAGAGTTAAAAATATACAGTATAACTGTATAATATGACAATAGACTATTTTGTAATTTTTTTAAAAATACAAAGAATATTTTCTGATTTTTAAAAATTATCCGAAATGATACTCGGTATTAACCGATATCGATACAATACCGTACCAAAACTAAATCCAATATCAATTTTGATACAATATTATAATCATAAATAGTACAAAAAGGAAATTCAGTCTCTCACAGAGATTTACTTTCTCTAATAAAAGCTGATTACAAAATGGATGTAATTATTTAACTTTTTTTTTTAAAATAGAAAAAAGCAGAAATTGGCTTTTCCCATGGAAATTTTCGAAATAAATAGTGTCTGACCCGAGACACTATTTATTTTCAAAGCCGAACATCATCAACAACTCTTCGCTCTCAGTCTCTCTCTCTCGTTCCCTATCTCTCTCCCTTGACCATGGCTTCGACGTTGACCAATCTTAGGGTTTTCTTCTTCGCTCTCCTCCTCCTGGCCTCTCCTCTCCTCCAAGGTTTATTTCTTCATTCTTCTAGATAGATCGATCTAAGATTCTTTGTCTCTTCACCTTCATAAGTTTTGTGCATGTCGTGGACCAGATTGATCTCTGGATAAGAGATCTGTTTCCTTTGATTTTTTAATCGATTCCTTTGTTTGTTTGTTTGTTTATTGGACTTTGTATTCTACGAAATTCTTCTGCTAAGTAAGTTTTATATGGGAGTTGTTACGGAGATTGTTAAGATCAAGTAAGAATGTACACTTATTGTTTATGATCTCTGTGTTTGGATCTCAATTTCGTGAATTGTAACTGGGCTTCGTGTCGCTTTGTTATTTCTTTTTCATGCATTCTTGTATTTTTTTATTATAGTTGGCAGGTGTCAGTCGGAGTCAGATGCCGAAGTTGGAGAACCAGTCGAGGAAGCCACTGATCTTGGGATTGTTGGTGGGGATGCTCTGGATTTTGACGATGGAAGCTTTAGTCCAGCACCAGGAGTTGAGACCGCGGCTGTTTTTCACAAAAATAGCGCCCGTCGTGAGTGCTTGATTTGTTCTGCTTATTTTCTATTTTGCTGTTTTATGTTGTGTTGACTTGATGGTTTTATTTTTTTTTCCTTTTTTTTAGTGGTGCCTGCTGGAGAAGAAACTGTCGTACTCGTTGGAATAACAAATCCCGGTAATTGAAATTGTTGGCTTATTTTTCATGAAAGTGTACTATGTATTAGTTTGCATTCTTTTGCTTGATTGCAGCACTTTTTGCTATTTTAAACCAATATGTGAGCATGTTGATAGGTCTATGTCAACTGAATTTGCACTGAGCTTAATTTGTTGTCTTGGTTGATTCAGGAGGACAAGAAATTACTGTCCTTGCAATTAAGGCCAGTGTTCATCTTCCTTTTGATCATCGCATGTTGGTTCAGAACCTCACCGCTCAGGTAATTGCATGATATGTTATACATGAATATCAAGTGTCATGTTTGGTACCTCCTTGATGATCAACTCGCTCTTGTTTCATTTCAATGTATGATCTTTTTCACACAACTATACATGCTCGTGCACAGACATTGACACAGGAACAGGTTCTTACATTACAATATAGCTATCTAAGCATTGGCCCCACAGTAGCTTCCTAGAAATGGATTACTTGATTACTAACTGAGCAATATGATGTAAGATGTTGCTTGACCGATTGATGGGTTGTGTAGTTGAAGCAGGAGTAGCCTTTTTCTTTCTAGTGGGGAAAATGGTGGATAGAGAGATTATGTTTCCGGAACCATAAAATGTAGACAGTTCTCCTTCCCATCTTGTAATGTTTCACTATGGATTGGCTTGCCATCATTGTGTTTATACAAGATTGAAATATTAAGTCCTATAATTTAACTTGGCGAAATTGTTTTGTGTATCTGTATGGTATATGAATTTCACGATTGTTGATTTTTAATAGCACTCTGATAATATGAGGTCTTTGGATTGAGCACCAACTAGGAGAACAAGCTTATGCTAAAAGATTGATATGGTTGACTGTAATGTTATATTCTGTATGGTAGACTATAGTTAATTTTCTCTTTTGCAAGATGCAGTTTATTGCCTATTTTGTTGAATTTGATTTCTGAGTTTAACTTTCTTGAACCTGACACTGTAGTTTCTATCAGGGAGTGATTAATGCATCTTGAAGAGAATTTATATCTTTTATCCACGGATAGGCATATATTTATACTTAAGGGATTGTATTGGTCATAGTTTCCTAGCAGGATTTGGATGCAACCTGTCTGTTCGCTGAAGACTTTTTTAATGTTTTGGTTGTAGGCCTTTAACAATGCAACTGTTCCAGGCCATGCTCAAAGTACTTTTCCCTACTACTTCGCTGTTAGCAAGTACTTGCAGGTATGGGAACTGATTGGGGTGCCAGTTAATCAACCTTCATGAGTATTGTCTGTCAATTATAGTTTTCATTACAAAAAGGAAAAAACAGTTCAGCTTACATGTAGTCAATTCTCTGCAGCCTGGAACTTTTGATCTTGTGGGCACCATTATTTATGAGATAGACCAGCATCCCTACCAGAGTGTATTTTATAATGGCACCATAGAAGTTGTTGAATCCGGTGGTTTCTTAAGCATGGAATCAGTTTTTCTTGGTACTCTGGGAATTGCTATTCTTGTCCTCCTTGGTTTGTGGGTCCATGGTCAAATACAGAACCTTTCTAAGGTACTTTTGTAGTGAGATACCATTTTGTTTCTATATTTCCTTGGTTATTGGATAATTTATCATCTTGATGAATTAAGATATTGAAAAAGTGGTTGATTTCATATTCTAGTGAATATGTTCCCGGTAGGAGGGATTTGATATCTTATTTATTTTGCTGCTATTTTCTTAGAAAACGAAGAGGACTTCAAAGGTCGAAAGTGGAACTGCAACTAGAGATGCCTCATTGGATGAATGGCTCCAGGTGTGTGCTTTCTGCTTGTATGTGCTTATACAAGTTCCTCGCAAGGATTATGATGTTGATTTAATCCGTCAGTTGTTTTTCCTCATTTGCTTTCAAGTTTTAAACCACTCTAGTGCTTTCTATTTGTTCTTCCAGCCCCACCTCACTTGTTCAATATTTGCAATAAAAATGTCATGTTTCACTTCCATCCTGACATCAACATACCAAAAATGTTTAGTAATCTGCTTCTACCTTTTATGATGTTCAGGGTACTGCCTATACCCAGTCAGATTCCAAGAAATTGAAGAAAAAGAAGAACTGAAGTGGAGTTCACCTCTTGTAACTCACGCTAGGCAACTGGTTATTCTAAGAGAGCCCACAAGTAGAACTAGTTCTGAACTTTAGACCAGAAATTAGCTTTCTTGATGTGTAGCATTGGAAAGAAAAACTAAGTTATTTCTTTTTTTTGGGAGAATTTTGCAAAGTGAGCCTTTTTTTGAAGAAAAGATGAGGAAAGATATACATTTTTCAAGACTTCCTGTCAATTGCTTCACAGTATGATTGTTTTATGTTGCCCTGAGGACGAACTAGCTGTGAAAGTTTTTGGTAGGCGGCAGAGAATGTTGTTATTGTGGTCTAGCCCCAATAAGTATAAGAACACCAACCGGTGTTTCTTGGAAGTTTTAATTGGGTACTTTAATATTGTCACTATCTTCCGAGTGCCCACATGATATTGACCCTTGCGAAAATAAAATACTCGTCAGAGCTGGCCAATGTTATCTTCTTGGCATCGTGGTGCTATCCTACTTCTTGAGGGCGCTTGGACGTGCCCTTAAATTATATGGTTCAATCTTGGAGATGTTACGAATAGATGGTGATTTCAATTCATTACTTGATCTAGGATATGTTTCTCTTCTAAAAGATAAGAAAGTTTTGGAATTATTATTTTTAATTAGATTTACTTGTCCCTGATTTTTTCAAGGGCATTCGTTGCCCGACCAAATTATAGCTCACCTGTTTCCTCTCATTTAAAGCTTCAAGTATTAGTTTTCCTTTTTTGAATCTAGATTATCATTTAAGTTGTTGTCTAGCATTCATAAAATTAGTGATAAAAGAGAGCATAGTTGGTTTTAGCTCATTTGTCTTATTTTAGGAGTTCTTTCAAAAAATGATGAGCTATTAATTGAATCCTCTTAATAAAAAACATGATTGGCATTATGTTTAAGAGCTTGAAATAGTAATGATTCTTTCATGTTATGTTGTATATATCCCATCCATGTAAGTACCAAAAGTTGTTATCGTGTCTTTAAATTTATACTTAATGATGCACCAATCACCCTACCATCATATCACGTTGGCACCTACCCAGTAGAGTTTTACGTGGTAAAGAGTACGAGCCCGCCCTTCTCAAATCCCGTTCTCATGTTTGTTTTAAGGGATATAAACGTCAATTAAGTAGTTCCTAAACTTTCATTCTATTGTATTCACAGCATGATCCAACGTCATTTTCCCAGATTTCTAGATTGGGTGTTATCCAAATAAAATATTTTAGCGAGGGAATCCTGATACCCTTTAGCCCTTAAGCATCATCCGTACGACGATCTTAACTGATAGTGACTAGAAATATGGAGAAGTTTTTAAACTGTATAAACAACTTGTAATTTTCATCCTGATACCCTTTAGCCCTTAAGCATCATCTGTACGACGATCTTAACTGATCGTGACTAGAAGTATGGAGAAGCTTTTAAACTGTATAAACAACTTGGTATTTTTCGAAGAATTCTTTGATGAAAGTGGGATGAATTGATGAGTTTTCTTTTGAGTGATTTACATGGCTTCCTTTGGACAAGAGTTATACCGTTAACTATATCAGAAGAGATAGGCCTAAAGGTGATATGAAAAGCTAAACTTTGAATCCTTGCATGGCTCTCATAACCTATCTAGTTCCAGTACTATAAACTTCTGGTTCCTTTTGGCGTCAGTAGTGTCTCCTTGCAAAAGTAAACTCAGTGATTTATTGTCAATCAATTAGTGAATCCAGAAGCCAAAACCTTCCATATAGGTTTACAGCGCGACTCTCTTCATGCACCCAGCTGTTCCAAATAATAGATAGGAGGATGGTTGAATTTCAAATTGAAAACCGTAGTTTGGATGATTAGAAAACTTGGTGTATTGAACTCCCAAACGCTAGTCTAAACTTTTGACAGTTTGCAGTTGATCCACGTGAAGTTAATAGGTCTTAAAACATGGTATGTTTCTTTCCATTTCCAAGCTATATTTCAACGGTGTAAGTAGCTGCTGATCTAGTTGTATTTACAATCCCACAGCTCGTGTTTCTCCAACAATGTGCAGTTTTAACTCGAATTCTGGTGATGACAGTGTATTAATGAGAGCATTTGAGTAGGTTTAAAAGAGACAAACTAATGGAAAGAAATGAAGATTTAGTTGTTCACAGTTGAGATTGCATTCATTGCACATAATGCCCTTTGATTCATCATTCAAGCTGGTGTGCACGTTGCTTTCCTTTTCATCCCGGGAACAAAGTCATCTCATGGGGGTCCCTAACCTCATGTGAAGCCCTTAACTCAGTGTCGGCATGGCTTTGAAGATAATGGCATGGCTTTGAAGGTAATATCTTGTGAGCACATTATATAACAAGTCCTTGAGGGTCTCAATTTCCCCATCTCCTTGGTTTTAACTTTTAAGTCATATTCAAGTTTCAGGTTCTGATCCTGAACATCTTAAGCTTAGGAAAACACAAGTGTGTTCTCGAATGCAAATTCTCGTTCCAGGAGGAGCACTTCTGTGCTTCTATGCATATTTGCTATTTGGTGCTACAACCTTTTGTTATGGCAGGGACACAGCAATTGTAGTAGTTGGGATTGGTGAATGTGCAGACTGCGCGCAGAATGATATTAAGACCAGCCAGGCCATTTCAGGTAATAAAGTTTTCTGATATGTGCATGGGACAAAGCACTTGCTAGTTCCGTAGCTAGTGTTTTATTATTACTCTGGGAATAAATTAACCTTGAGGCAATTTCCTGGCATAACCAGGACATCATGTGACTCCATGATTATAGCACTAATGTTATTAACTTGTCTAAGATCTAAGATCGTAGTTGTCCACAGTCCTGACAAGCACAGAGAGAAAAGGTGAAATTTTTAGTACTGTCTATGTTTTATGCAACAATGCTGCTCATAAAACGATAGTTACTGAGGGTCCAGAAAGAAAATTTTCAATTTGAAGTTGCTAGCTGTTACAAAAATAGGGGGACAGAAACTGTAAAATACTGGAATCCTGCAAGATTGGCATCTTTTGCGTTTCTATCTGTTCTGAACTAAGCCATGTTTTGCATTACTTGTCATATAGACGAGGTCATTGAACAATGAAGACAATTCATGGTCCCCATGGTTTCCTTTTGTTTAATTCGAGTAATTGGTAATGGTCTTATGTTCTCATATATTTAGGACTTCGTGTGACCATCGATTGCAAGAATGAGAATGGAAAGCTCAAAACAAGAGGGGTTAGTGAACTTGATCAAGATGGAAAGTTCAAGGTTTCCCTTTCAAGTGAAATTGTGGAGGACAAAAAGTTGAAACAAGAATGCTATGTACAACTCCACAGCGCATCATGCGCGGCACACGGTGCTCTAGACTCCTCAAAGATTGTGTTCAAATCAGAAACCGATGGCGAACTGACGTTTTCTCCAGCAGAGAAGCTGAAATTCTCACCAATAACCTGCACATCAGCCTTCCTGTGGCCTCACTTTAAGCATCCACTACTCCCTAACGTGCCGAAATGGAACCTTCCTCCGTTCAAAAGCTTTGGCAATTCCTTCCCTTCCCCTCATCATAAGCTCTTCCCTCCAATCATCTTTCCTCCACTACCTAAAAAGCCATGCCCACCAAAGCTTGTTTTTCCTTCCCCATCACCAGTCTATAAGGAGCCACTTCCGCC
>JAOQMR010000002.1:24324080-24337703 GCA_027563865.1 Erythroxylum pelleterianum
TTTTATTGTGTGTGAACAAGGCCTTCATTTACATTTTCACTTGGAAATGCTATTACTCAGTGCCCATACACCTTAGGATGTCTCTTGCTTCCTGTCTGTCGAGGTCATGCATGAAAGGAAATCTGTATTATGAGTAATAAATCTTAGCAATTTGTTTACGTGAGTCTTGCATAGGGCTTACATGATATTTAACGAGACATAATAAGATAAAGTAATATTGAACACAAAATTTGGACTCGAAATCTAGTACTGTGGAATATTATAATGATTAGGTCTCTATGACTCTCGTCTATCAAGTGATTATTTGCTTCTTCTTCACTTGGATGCTTGACTAGAAGTAAGTGGTCCTATCCTGTGTTTCTATCAGAAATCCGTTCGTTGTGGCCCTAATGCATGTTCATCAATAATAGCTGGCATGATGTATTATTAATGCTCAAATATTTAACTTCATTTGTCTTTGAAGAAATTTAAGGACCATCTTTCATGGTCTTTACAAACTAAAATACCCCTGGATAAAACATAAATGCCTTTTGTAGATGCGCAGAGAAATCATCAAGGCTACCAAATTGATGACCATATGTATAGCTATCATGATAACTCATATTTTGCAGTTGCTGATTGTCTTAAACTATCTGCAAGAAATCAAGCAGGATATGAACAATATTTATGTGTATTGAAACGAATGAATAGACAGTTCTGGCGACAGGTCACCCTATTTTAATTGCAACCCATGGATTGATTATGCTTCTTGAAATCATGATTAAGGGGATGATCAGAAATCTGAAAGTTCGTTACTTGCATGCAATGTCTGAGATGACTTCAGTTTCAATCATGGGACTGAAAAAGAGAAGCATCCTTAATTAATTGCTTCCAATTTCTCTAACAGGCCAAGCAAGCAAACTGTCACAACATATCCAGTGATGGTCAGAAAGAAACGCCGTCAAAACCTATTATTTTGTTCAAGAAGTGTTTACGTTTTCTATCAGTTCTTCTGTTACCAAATCCTGTTTTCTCTGTGCCCAAAGCCCCTCATCCATCATCCCTCAACCATCATGATTACTGAAGGGCTTTAAGCGTAAGAGGAACTCGGAAACAGAATATCTGTTCCCATGTTTTCTATGAAAAGAAAGTAGTTATTACAGAAAATGCAGCTTCTTCTAGGCGGATAAAACAGTTGGACACGGCCGGCCCTTCCAATTGCGTAGGAGATATTTGGTTCCTTCTGGTGTCTTTGCTTTGGTCCGTTTCACTAGGGTTGGTTGCAGTCCACACATTTAGTAGCCTTGCACCACGTGGTCGCAGTCCCCCAATTAAAAACTTTCCCTCCATCAGACGACGCCGTCTCGCCCTCCACTAGAATATACCAACCTTGGATCCCATACATTACACATAGTTAACCCTGGTCAAAACTTAACCTCGGGTTAATCTACCGCCTTTACGATCACGACACGTTTCAACATCTAACGGTTTTGAAAGCCCAAAGAATAGGTAAGTCACCACTTCGTTTCACTATTTAATATTTATACACCCTTAACTCATCCTATCCTTAAGATAGATCTGAATACTCAGTGTTAGTGAAATTACGCAAAAAGTCCTCAGTCTTCAAAATGCCAAACCCTAGGGTATTCTTCGACATCGCCGTAGGCGGCCAGCCAGCCGGCAGAGTCGTGATGGAGCTCTACGCAGACGTGGTCCCCCGCACGGCCGATAACTTTCGAGCGCTCTGCACCGGGGAGAAAGGCGTCGGCAAGAGCGGGAAGCCACTCCACTACAAAGGCTCCGGCTTCCATCGCGTGATCCCCGGCTTCATGTGCCAGGGCGGCGACTTCACCGCCGGAAACGGCACCGGAGGCGAGTCGATCTATGGAGCGAAGTTCGCGGACGAGAACTTCATCAAGAAGCACACAGGGCCGGGGATCCTTTCCATGGCGAATGCAGGCCCTGGAACGAACGGATCGCAGTTCTTCATCTGCACCGCCAAGACCGAGTGGCTCGACGGCAAGCACGTGGTGTTCGGACACGTGGCGGAGGGTATGGATGTAATTAAGGCGGTGGAGAAGGTGGGCTCTGGGTCTGGAAAGACCTCGAAGCCCGTTACGATCGCTGATTGCGGTCAACTTTCTTAAATGGTGACTTGATGATCTCCTGCGGTGGGTGTTGTTTTCCCATTTCTCTTAGTGTGGGTTTAGTAATGACCTCTAGGGTCCGCGTCGTGGTATTTGTTATCGTGTGCGTTGGAGTTAAAAATGGTGTTACTGAGACTTTTGTGTGGAGTCAGGCTACCATTAATAAGAAGTTTTATATCTCAAGTCATATCATACTCATATTTGATTATTACTACTGTTAAGAGATAAAATTAAATCCAATGAGGAAATCCATGTCTAATTTGGTAATTGGCAAGTTGTCAGGGTGACTTGACAGTAACTACCGTTGGCAATTGGGCCTCATTGCACAATTACTTAGGTTAATTATTAAAAAAATAGATTTTATTTGAATTAAAAAAGAGTGATAATTAAATATTTGAATATTTTTAATTTTAATCCTACGTTTAATTAATTAAATTCTGGGGACCATTCAAGGGAGGGACAACTCCAACAAAGAAACCGACAGCTGCCGGTTTTAGTTTTTCTTCTCTACGAAGGCTGATTTGACCCAATGACATCTTGACACTCTGACTATTGAAATCGATGTCCCATTATATTAAATCTCATCCACGTATCTCTACAACGCCCCAGGCTTCATCGCACGTTCCAACGGCTGGGCAGCAAGTGTAGCCTTTTCTTCAACTTACCGCGAAACAGGGGATCCCTACTCCACTCCTCGTACTGAAGTCCGAAACTTCCAGTTAGTTGTTTCCCCTCGTCGTCGTCGACAAGACAGGCGCTTTCTTAGATCCCTCTTCTCTCACTAGAAGCACTTAACTAAGACCTTCAAAACGCCGCGTTTTCTCAGAGAGATAAAGTTAGAGCTCTCCTTTTTTGCTTGGCGGGAAATCGAAGAGCAACTTACCTGAATTCTACGTTTTATAGACAGTTGGTGGTATACGTAGGACGTATGGGATTATCTGAAAATGCAAAGGGCTTGGTACTGGCTATGACTTCCACTGCATTCATAGGATCCAGCTTCATTTTGAAGAAGAAAGGCCTCAAGCGAGCGGCTTCTGCTGGGACTAGCGCAGGTTCCTGAAGTTTAGGTTCAGAATTTGATTTTATCTTGTTTTCATTGAAAAACTGAGGAAAGATCGACTCTTTTGCTGAAAGACTTAAGTGTATATCGATTGTTTACGGAAACAATATGTGTATATCTGAGCGGTATGGCAGTTTTCCTTTTGTCTTTTTTTTTTTTCAGGAGTTGGGGGTTATACATATTTGCTAGAGCCATTATGGTGGGCTGGTATGGTGACAAGTAAGTGTAGGTATTAGGAATTCAAGTGTGTAACTGTAGGTATTAGGAATTCCAGTTGTGTTCTTTGTATTGGGATGTGTAATCCAATTTTGTAATATTGTGCAAACAGTGATTGTTGGGGAAGTTGCGAATTTTGTGGCTTATGTGTATGCTCCTGCGGTTCTGGTAACCCCCCTTGGTGCGCTAAGTATTATTATCAGGTCAGTGGATGCAAACGGGTCGAAGAAGCTGCTTCTGTCTGAATTTGATGATCGTTTTGTTTGTTGCTGACTTGTTTG
The DNA here is from genome assembly GCA_027563865.1 of Erythroxylum pelleterianum. Classification (NCBI taxonomy): domain Eukaryota; kingdom Viridiplantae; phylum Streptophyta; class Magnoliopsida; order Malpighiales; family Erythroxylaceae; genus Erythroxylum; species Erythroxylum pelleterianum. Next base: position 24,327,764 of record JAOQMR010000002.1, read on the forward strand.
AAATTTTAGTGCCATTTTGGCACATTTCTTGTTGAAGGAACGACTTCGGAAAATGGGGATTGTTGGATGTGTGTGTTGCATTGTGGGATCAGTCGTGATTGTTATTCATGCGCCTCAAGAGCATACTCCAGATTCTGTACAAGAAATTTGGACTTTGGCTACTCAACCTGGTTAATATTTGTTCTCATTTTTCATCATTTCCGCTTGACAAATTCTATTTCCTTGATATTCACTCTCTCTTTTTATCATATAAATTTTGTCTTTGCTGCAGATTTTTTGGTGTATTTAGCAGCTACACTTTCTGTAGTTTTAGCTTTGGTTTTGCACTTTGAACCTCGCTGTGGGCAGACAAACATACTAGTTTACTTGGGCATATGTTCTCTGATGGGTTCAATCACGGTAATAACACTCTCATTTAATTTAATTATATCTATTGGCATTCTTTATCAAGATTACAGTATTTCATTATAATTTGTTATTTGTCATCCGAATCACAAGATATCTTCTCTTGTCTTATTCAGGTTGTAAGCATAAAGGCCATTGGAATTGCTATAAAGCTTACCCTGGAAGGGATAAATCAGTTAACTTATCCACAGACTTGGTTTTTTCTTACAGTTGCAGCAATTTGCGTCATTACACAGTTAAACTATTTGAACAAGGTAAGTTTTTCTTTGCCTCCATGGTTCTTTATGCCTTTTTGCTTTCCCTGTCGTAGTCTTGAATTTCTATAGAGGGATTTGTTGAGGGTGCCCCTGCCACTTTAAGATATGCTTTTACTGATGATTTGACACATCCTAATTTTTGTGTGTGTATGTGATAGTGAGAGAGATGCTGCCATCTTATCTTTTTGAAGTAATTATCTGAAAGTTGCTCTTGACTGTCTGTCTCTCCTTCTTGGGAAATGCTGGGTTTTCATCATGGAATCTCACAAATTTGCATGCCCAGTCATTTGCAAAGGGAAAGAAATCTTCAGGAAAATCATATTTCCATCTTTGAATTATTCCAATTGTGATGTGTTTTAAGAAAATGATAGCCCTTTGAATTATCCTGCTTGCCACATTTTTTTTTATAAACGGAGGAACCTGCAGCCGCTACCCCTTAGATGCGCACTGGGTAAACTTTCGGATTGACGCAATAGCCTACAGCAAATCACGTGAACCAGGTACTCCGTATTAAGTAAGCCCTGTACGATAGGCTCGATCAAGATAGCGTAGATAGGGGGAATCGAACACAGGATCTTTTGACCCCATGCTCCTCCACTCAACTAACTCGACCACCCCTTCTTTGACCTTCTTTATGTAATCTTTATTGTGAAACTGAAAAAAAAATAATAGAAAAGGAGAGGAAGAACTAACATAAGGTTTTACGGCTGCCAAGCCTACTTAGTGTTGCATCTTTATTAAGGTTTGTACAAGTTACATAATACTATCAATATTTTATCATAACTACATTCCTTATCTGGAGGCTTGCATGTTATATTCTTCTCTTGGATACTAAATCTCTATAATATTCAACACTTCTCCCCATGCTGGTAAGTAGATACTTTTTTTAATTATTTTCAGCTTGTATACAAATTCAACTAAAACAAAAAACAAAAGCTAAATATACTTCTGCCTTTTCTTCTCATGCTTTTCTCTTTTTTTTTTCCTTTTCTTTCTTTTCTTCATTTTTTGCTTTCTTTGTTCTGAAAAGAACAACAGTCATATGCTGTACTGAACTCCAAAATATGGACAAGCTTACTAGGGATAGGAAAAAGATGGCCAGGGAAGATGACATGCTGGCAAAGAGAAAACTGAAGATGTTTTTAGAAAGAAGGTAGCTGGAGAAGATGATACGACAGCTAAAAAGGTTTAAACTGAGTTCTGGCAAGATTAAATTTTGCCTCAGAAAAAGCAAACTTAGAAGAACTGAGGTGCATAGAAGTTGCAGTGCTCTATGATGGGATGCTAAGAAGGAGCTTGCCAAAAAAGGACAGGTGGCAACGGCAAATAGAAGAATAGAGGATCAACATGGCTTTGATATCATGTGAAATAAAAAATTGAAAATAAATAATAGGAAACAAGAGGAAGAGCTAACACAAGGCTTTATGCGGTTTGACTGTAAAGCCCACTTCCACGAGCACAAACCACTCTGCTTCATCTTTATTAGGGTTTTGTGTTAGTTACATGATACAGTCAATCCTTGTTTATAGGGGTGTAGAACATATCTCATCATACCTACATTCCTTAAGAGGATACATATAATATTCTTGTATTGATTATTAAATGTCTAAGATAATCATCCATTTTTCAGATGCCTTTCATTTTCACAGTTATGATGTTTGGTGATGTCTATTGTGTTGTTGACACAGGCATTGGATACATTCAATGCAGCAATTGTTTCTCCAGTATACTATGTTATGTTTACAACTTTGACCATCATTGCTAGTGCGATAATGTTTAAGGTTATTTGCTTGATCTATCCTTTGGAATTTATCTGATGAATCACCAGATTTAACAGACTCAAATAGTGTATCCGTTTTTTCATTTCCTTTAACAGGATTGGTCTGGCCAAAATGCAAGCAGCATAGCCTCTGAGATATGTGGATTCATCACTGTTCTTTCAGGAACTATAATACTTCACGCAACAAGAGAGCAAGAACCGGCACCTCTAGGTACAGTCATGCCTTGCCATTTTCCCCCATCTTTTTACTGTCAAATTTTGGTTTACTTATAACGGTTGGAGAAGATACTTGGTTTACATAGGATGGATATACTTGGTTTACTGGGGATGGTAGGGGCGAGATTCATCAGGGATGGTAGTTCTATACCTCATTTTGTAGCTTGCAACTTGCTTTTCTTGTTTCAATCAAGGAGTAGTGAATTGAGATGTGATGCATGTGGTATAAAAGAATTTGGGGCCAAGTCTTTGAATGCTTAAATAATATTGAGATTCATAGTTGCCCTTGTTGGTGCTAACTATGCTCAATAGCTTTCTGATTCTTACACTTTACCGACTATGCATTGTAGGAACTGTCACACAGTATGCTCATGGAGATTCGTTGAAGAGTGTTGAAGAAGAGCATTTGATTGATGTCCATAACGGAGATGAAGAATGAATTTTTGCTCTAAGATGACTATGAAGTTGAGATGATTGCTCCAATTTGGGTAGAGACGCGATCAGTTTTGAATAAATAAAATTTTGGTGCAACTCATTCTCCTGGATCAATATAGGAAGAGAGATGTGGAAGGTGCATTTCACGGCTACCAGCCATTGACAAATTGTGGGAGAACATACAAGTAATTCAAGTGAGTTGTTCTCGATCTTTTTATCACCTAACCAACCGTCCCGTCCAATTCTCGACAGGCCTGAGGGTGCCTTAGCCAGCCATAAGTTGCAACGCAGAACACTCGCTTATCTATATCTGTGTATATACTTCTTCGTTCTGTTCAATTTTGCCCTACTGCTTTTGTTTCCGAGTACTTTGGGTTAGTTCTACATTTTTGTATTATTATGATTACATTGTAAGAATTTTGACGAATCAAATTTAATTTATTTAAATCTGGTCATTAATTTTAATTTAACCTAAATTGAATCAAGTTGGGCAAAATTATCATCTTTACATACAATTAGAAAACATTGAAATTGCAAAAAAAAAAAAAAAAAAATCAGTCTTCGCATGCTAATCTTTTGTCACTGGTTCTTGATGTAAACTTGTTAAAGATAATGAGCTAAAGAAAACATACTACCGCTGCTGCTGCATGACTCTATACCCACTTCAAATTTTTACTAATGAATTGCAAAGCATTGGGTCGCCACGGGTTCCAGTCCCCTTTGGATTGAGTCTTAACTCGAAATTTTATGTAAGGGTTCAAATCCAGGCCGAAGCTTGAACAAACCTGAGATTTGTATCTTGAGCTCGATCTTGATCATGTTTTGGGTGGCCCAAAATCTGATCTGAAATTCAATGCACTATAAATACTGACTCGTGACCCCGACGGAGAGTGACCAGAGGAGGAGATTGACAGCAAGTAGATAGGGCCACAACGGAGGATGTGCCTGGCGGCCATTGTTTTTCTAATCGGGGAGAAGATGATAGGCGTGTCATTTGAACTGAGCTGATAGTCGGTCAACTCAGGTCGAACCTCTTAATTTTAGAGCAGATCAGACCAAACCGAGAAGAAATACCATACCTAGAAGTATACGAAATTAATGGTCAAATAAAATTAATTGATAATAATGGTTAATGGATAATTAAGAGTTGGGACACTAATTTCATATGATGATTTAAAACAAATTTAGGGATATAAGAACAGTTATGGTAACTCTAATAACCTATAACATATATCTATTTAATATTATATTCAAAATACAAAATTAGTGCACTTATTCTTTATATATATATATTATAGTTTCGACGAATTTAAGTATCATCTTTCTATTATCTAATATAATAAAAGGAATGACTGATTTTTAAAAAGAAAATTAACAAACAAAAATAATAAGTAAGAAATAACCAATTAAGGTGGTAGACAAGAATAAAACAATTAATACATATATTTCATATCCTTGTGTTAATTGATTGAAAGTTCTCTCTAATTAAGACCCCGTAAAAGCGTATTAATTCGTTTTATGAATTCTTATAATAACATTCACTCTAATCCAAAAGTGTTATATGGTCTTAGTTATAAAGTACCATGCAACTCTCATTATTTATAACTTGATCTATTCACTTATATAATCTTTTACAATTAAAGTTCATTACTTTAATTCCTATACATGAAACTTAAAATTGAAAATTTCTATATTCACCACTTCAATTCAATATAAAAAGTAAACATGAATAATTATCAAGAAAATTAAGATCTTGCATTGAATGAAAAAAATCAATCCAAATAACAAATTATAAGAATCCTCCCACTTATATCTATATCCTAATTTAGTTCATAAAAAGTCAATAATAAACAATAAAGAAAACAAAATAAAAGAATGAGTTCTCATGAATCTTGATGCCTCTTGATTAAATCTTGATGGAATCTTGAACTTTTCTATAAGGTTCCTTCTTCTTGATGTGTTTTTAAACCTCTTTGGTCATCCTCCCGTCCTCCGGCCTCACTTATATCTAAGATTGATCCCTTCTTACCATTCTAACTTGTTTTTGGCCCTCTTAGATGACTCTTCTCTTTTTTCCTTTAACTCTCCTTTTTATCTCAAAAAATCTTAAAATTTTGATCAACACCGGATTAACACGGGCGATTATTGATCTCGTATTACTTTACTATTCGCTTGTTTTTTGTAACCAAACACCACTAACATTGGTCTGTGTTATTTATCATGCATTTGAGATTTCAACTGGTAAACATGGATCTGAAAGCCAAGAACATGGGTTCATATTTAAGTCATGTTACTAAACATAAGACCATACTTGAAGTGTGTTCCTTCACGTGGCAAGTTTTTTGGAGAAGTAGAATGCACCGGGGTTGAGCACTATAGCCTATTAATATCTTGTTACTTCATGTGCCAAGTTGTCAAAGAAGTTGGATACCCCAATAGCTTACACGGGGTTGAACAAAGTACCGTGTTTATGTCATTTTAGAGAAGATAAGAATATGTTTAAACCATATTCATCCAAAAACTACTCACAAACTTCTCTAAATTGGCTTCAACTTGCTTGTAGTCATTCTTTCTTCATTGATAAGTTAAAACATGACCTGTAGGTAAAATATAAAGTAAGCACGTAATATTTCATATATTGATTGAATTTTTCTTTGAACATAATATTTCATATATTGATTGAATTTTTCATAATTATCTTACTACTATCGTCAAAAATAAAAATATAGAAATAATATATCTTGTTATCATCAAAACTACGAATTACAACATTAATATTAATAAAATAGAGAAACTAATTTTTAAAATAGCTAAAATATTAAGAACAAATATAAAATTTTCTTTTAGGAGTATTGTAGGATTGTAATTCTAGCTATTTCTAATCTTACTTTAATTAAAGATTCATATAATCTCTTGATAATTTATAAAAGATCTAACTTAACTTCTATTAATATTTATGATATTAAGTTACACTCTATCATTATTAAAATAATATTGCTGGACTTAAGATTTTGCTTTTTTGGACGAAAAAACAAAATCATCGAAGACAAAGAAAGGCTAAAAATCTAACCCAAGCTGACAGGCTTACCCTATACTCCCGGATCCTACAAGCCTTTCTCTATCAGTGACATTACAAAAAAATTGATCTAACGATAAAATAGAACGTAAGGAAGAAGGACTAGTGTTTCAACTTTGGTGGTTTGCATGGAATAAAGCTACCCTTGCTAATGAATGAGCCGCCTTATTAGCAATCCTACGCGTCTATTGGAAGGACAAGTGAAGGAATTGTCGCTTAAGCGTTTGACAATCAAGCGCCAACATTTAACTTGCCGAAGAAGTTTGAATAGCTTAAATCGCCAGCAAGCAATCCGATTCCATAATGACATAGTCAATTTGTTTGTCTTTTAAACATGGCAGTGCTTCCCATATCGACATTAATTCAGCTATGACTAGATCAAACAAAGATGGGTAATGCCCTGAAAAAGCAGCTATAAACCTGCCCTTTGCATCTCGAAGTACAGCAGCGAAACCTGTAGCATTCTGGTCCTTAAAAATAGACGCATCCACATTGCATTTTATAAAATCTTCCGGTGGTTGACACCAACCTAAAACGCTATAGCAGGAAGTGCTCTTTGTTTCTCTAACCCTCTCATAACACCTTTGAGCAACCTGCCAGTCCTTCAGAAAATTCTCAGCAAAAAGGACGATCATGCTGGAGGGAACTATCTTACCTTGCCAAACGCAAAGGTTGCGGTGATACCAAATGCTCCATACTATTGATAATACATGCATTAACAGAGTTTCAGGCATGTTTTTTAGAATGTGGCCAAACATAGCGTCGATCCCCATAGTCTGAACATGAACATTCGCTAAAGACCAACATTCCTTTGCTGCAGGACACTCAAAAAGCACGTGGTTTAGGTCTTTATCGTTCCCACAGACGTCACGCTTAGGGGGAAGCATGACGCCCTTCCTCCTTAAACGAACTTTACATGGAACAAACTCTCGACAACATCGCCATGTGAAGTCTTTTATTTTTGGAGTGATAGACAAATTCCACAGCCAATTCCAAGGTTTTTCCACAGTAAAATTAGCATTATAATTGCACAATCTAAGAGCCAGTTTATAGCCTGACTTAACCGAATACAAACTATCCCTACTATAATGCCAAATCAATTGATTAGGGGGTTTTGCAATCGCAATGGGGATTCTGGAAACCCGTCCGACATCATAAGGCGTAAACAAACCTTCAAGCAGCTGGTCATCCCACCCCGTACCCGACTCGTTTAAAAGCTCCCGCACTTTCATGTTACCCAAATATTTGATTAGAGGGGAAGAGATGAAAAAATTACCATCCTCATTTATCCACGGATCCTCAAAGACATTAATCAATGCCCCATTGCCTACCCTCCACTGAACCTCGTGAATCAGTATATCCTGTGCGGCAACAATGCTCCTCCAAATGAAACTCGCATTGGCCCTATCCTTCTCTTCCAGAAAACTACCGTTAGGAAAGTATCTCGCTTTAAAAACTCTACTCGGAAGTGAATTTGGATAGGCTATAAATCTCCAGGCCTGTTTGCATAGCATGACAAGATTGAAGCAATGGAAGTCCTGAAAACCCATACCCCCATAATTTTTAGGCACACAGAGGCGATCCCAACTCGCCCAATGTATATTCTTCCTGTTAGTCGTGCCCGATCCCCACCAGAAGGAAGTCATCAGTTTTTGTAGTTCTTCACAAGTTCCTTAGGGGAGAAGAAAAACGCTCATGCAGTAAACAGGTAATGCTTGGGCAACAGTCTTGATGACCACCTCTTTTCTTGGTCTGGATAACAATTTCTTCTTCCAGCTCATGATGCGCTTACTAAGACGATCTTTAATAAAGGAAAAAACCTATTTTTTGTCTCCTAATTAATGATGGGAGACCTAAATACCTTCCATGATCAAGAGGGGTGCTTACACCTAGGATAGACTCAATCGCAGTCCTATAATTTTGTGTAGTGTTAGAGCTGAACGTGATACCTGACTTTTGATAGTTGATCGCCTGTCCCGATGTTGCTTCATATAGAGCAAGAATCATTTTTATATTTTGGCCTTCCCGCGCAGTTGGCCGAAAAAACAGAAAACTATCGTCTGCAAAAAAGAGATGCGAGACGCTAGGACTCCCTGGACAGATTCTAGCTCCATGAATATCCTTTCGCGCCTCACTTCTTTGGAGCAAAGCTGATAAACCTTCTGCGCATAGGATGAATAGATACGGGGATAGCGGATCTCTCTGCCTCAACCCACGCTTAGGAATAATAGGACCAATTTCAGAACCATTGAAAGCTACTGAATACCGGTCAGTGGTAACACACACCATAATAAGTTCCACCCATTTTCGATCAAAACCTAGCTTTAGTAAGATGAAACGTAAATAATCTCAATCAACTCTATCATATGCTTTACTGATGTCGATCTTAAGTGCTGCTTCACCAACTCTTCCTTTGCCTTTGTTTCTCATGTAGTGTATAATCTCAAAGGCCACTGTGATGTTATTAGTGATGAGTCGCCCTGGGACGAACGCCGACTGCATGGGGGAAATTATTCTAGGAAGGATGGTTTTAAGTCGGTTCACAATTACCTTGGTTATGAGTTTGTAGAGGACACTGCATAAAGCGATTAGACGAAAATCCTTCATGCAGCTTGAATTGTCTTTTTTGGGTATCAAAACAATTGTTGCGTCATTAAGAGTGTCCGGGAATTCCTTTTTGTCCATCTAATTGCGGTAATTATTGAACACGTCTGTCCACAAGATATGCCAACATTTTTGAAAAAACGTCGAATTCATCCCATCCGACCCATGCGCCTTATCCGGATGCATATCAAATATTGCTCTCTTAAACTCTTGCATCTATAATGGTGCCAAAAGATAATCGTTGTCCTCTGGGTTTACCACCGACTGAATAGAATCAAAATGATAAAAGTCCGAACCTCTTGACACTGAGAACAGCTGGGCAAAATAATCTAAAATAACTACACTGATACCCTCATTGTCCGAAACTTGTTGTCCAGTATCGTCAGTGAGTGCGATAATGTGGTTCACTCTCTTCCTTTTGGATGCTTGCGCATGAAAGTATTTAGAATTGGCCTCCCCATACTGCATCCAAAAAATCCTTAAGCGTTGCTTCCAATAGATTTCCTCTTGGGAACGGAGTCAGTTAAGAGCATTTTTTTGTATCCCCAGTAGAGCATGCTGATGTTGTTGTTGCACCAAAACCATTTGCCACTTGAGGACCTAAATTTTCTTAGAGAAATTTCCTCCCAGGTATCTTTGCCAATGAAGTAACTTGTTGCCGCATAGCCGAAGTCTGGGAATTATATTTAACTCCTGATTATCGACCCAGAAGTTAGAGACAAAATCCAAAAAACCCTATTCCGTTAACCATTTGTTCTCGAACTTAAAACGCTTATTCCTCTTCACTGGAAGTTGGCGTTCCGCCACCAATTTGACAGGGTTATGATCCGACGTTGCACATACCAAATTATGTAGTTTGTGAAATGGAAAAATGACCATCCATTCTTCATTAACGAAAGCGCGGTCGAGTCTCTCTAGTGTAGGCGAGGTTGTATTTTTACCTCCTCCCAAGTATACCCGAAACCGAGCAGAAGAATATTAATGAGATTACAGTCCGATATACATTGTTGGAAACCCTCTATTAGAGAACTGGGATACTCCCCTCCCCCAAGTTTATCATTAAGGGATAAAAGATTGTTAAAATCTCCTAAACAAACCCATGGCATGCTATGAATCCATGAGAGGGACCGCAAGAGCTCCCAACTAGCTCGTTTCCTATTTGCTTCA
>JAOQMR010000002.1:24455403-24467960 GCA_027563865.1 Erythroxylum pelleterianum
TAACCTAATAATGAAATTTGTAAATCGATAATACAATCTTAGGGTTTTAACTAGAAAGATTTATGTTAATCAATTGATGGATTAGTTGGTAACAGTCTCGAGAGAGTTATTTACATAAGATAGAAATTTCTACAGTCCAATAATCAATAATATGATTGCATGATAAAAAGTTAATAGTTCAAGGATTCTTATGGGGATTCATCACCTAAACAATACTATTTGATATTGATTTTTTCTTTGCATTTTACTTATCTTGAGTTCAAATTAGTTTAATCTTAATTTAGTTTATTTGTTTAGCTTTGTTTTTAATTAAAAACTGAAAAACTGATTTTTAGGCTAGATAATAGAAAAAGGGTAATTACTAGTATTTAGTGTCTTCATGGAATCGACATATACTTGTCTGTGCTAGCTATAGCTACGTCTTACACTTGCGATAAAATTAATATTGACCTTTACCCTAGGTTAATTAGGTTACTCTTTCCAACTTTTATAATCTCCTTTAGTCTTCACCTACAAGGTATCTATCTCAGGATCCCTATTATTCCCTTTAGACTCTCCATATTTGACTACTTTCCTCTTATCCATGCAGTAAAAGTTAGAATCTGTAACTAAACAAGTCATTTTCTTTTTTAAGATGGAAAATTAAGAGTTGTTAGATCATTTGTAAGTGTCATCCACATTCATTAGATTGAACACTTACTTCTTTCCTCTATAGTAATTAAAACTATTGAAAAAAGATGAGGATTTTTCTTTCGATTGGAAACTCTAATGATCACTTCAACTATAAAATTTGATGGGATGGCGTTTATAAGCCTAATATAAAAGGCATCGTAGCATCAAGACTCTTACATTTTGAACAAAATTCTCCTTACTAAAAGGATTGAACTACTTTTAACTGATAAAGAATCCACTTTATTTAATTGAATTCACATGTATAATATAAAATGGAACAAATTTTGGAATCTCAAGATCAAGAAGAGTTTATGTCAGACTTGGAGAATAATTTTCAAGTTAAGAAGTTAGGTGAGATATGTCTTCATGTACCAAATAAGAAATAGATAAAACAATCATCTTTGGAATGACAAATTGCATCCTCTTAGCATTTTATCTAATCTCCTTCCTTTAAGAATCAACTTTAGAGCTTTCATTCCTAGTAATTCAAAGGTGTCTATCATTTTTGCAAATAGAAATTAGATTTAGACCTTATGAAATAAACGAACACTTGTTGTGATAAAAGATAATATGATAACTTCTCTTACTCATCTTGACTAAGTTAATAAAATCCTTTGTTCTATTCATTCATCAAGGAACTTCACTGGTCCCTCAACCTAGAATGTCTTTCTTTCTTATTATCACCATTTACTTTGTCATACTTTATTATGTTTCAAGAAACATATCTAAAAGATAAGCTTAATTCTTTGGTTAGCTTTGTATTATATTCCTAAAACCATAAATAGACTACCTTAAGTCTCTTTTAAAACTTGTGTTCTTTGTAAAAGGAATCCTAAATTTCATAATCATCTTTTGTTAGGATGATCTTACACCTTTTTCATAACGCATAAAAATATATTTCTTTGTAACAGTAGTTGGCAATCTTGGAGTTAAAAAAACCATTGAATGGATGTAAAGCTTACAGTCATGTCCATATATAGAGGTTAATTAAAGGAAGTTAACATTCTTTTTATATTATTTATAGATATAAAAGGAAAGGAACACTAAAAATCTTCAAATCAATTTCAAAGTATTTTAAGAAGATATTGAAAGCATCATGTGCGTAATAGGTGATAAGTGCTTGATTGATTATTTATTTATTCTCTAATGCTTAGTGATTAATGTTTATGTTGCTTCTAATATATTTATTTTGATTCATATTTTGGTTTAGGTACCAGTTGGAAGAAAAAGACAAAAATGAGCTAAACTCGTATCCTTGATAAATTTTCGTAGATGTTCGGTCTTATTTGCCTTTGTGGAGCAAAAAGGAGGTGAGATAGAGTGAAAATAGGATAAAGAATTGGAGAATTAAAGTCAATTTATGACTTACACACCCATAAATATAACTTACACAGTTGTGTATGGTACCGTGTATGTCACTGAAAATGTGTAAAAACTTGAAGATGTTGTTTCAACCATTTTTGTGACCTACACTCTTATGTGGAGACCTACACTTCTATGTAAGTGAGATACGTGATCATGGTATCTTACTTGCGTATCCAACTGTGAATATGTAACTCCACAATTTCTAGAAAATTGGCATACATGGTCACTTACACCCTCGTGTAGCTAATCATATATAATTATACAACCCTAATTTTGCAATGTAGAAGGGAAATTGAGAGACAGATCAAGGAATGTATAGATTAGAGACACAAAAGGAGCAAATTCCTTTTCTTTTGAGAGTTATGAGCAGTTGATCTTCTTCTTTGCAATTGAATGGGATATCAAGGTTGGTATATATATTAAGGCATTGATTAATCTTAGTGATGTTGTTCTTAACTCTCTTTTTAGAATTGACTATGTTATTATGCGTTTTAAGTTTGGGACTTATAAATGAAGGATTTAGATACGCCTGTTGGATTATTCATACACAAATTCATGGCTAGAATCATTATTATAATATGTAATTAATGTAAATCTAATTCATGTTTGGTAAACTAATGGTCGTGCATCATTAGGGATAACATTGCGTAAGTTAAATATTCTGAGCTTGAATAATTATTGCCTAGAATAAACTATTTTCCTAACCCATAACACGACTATAACACTAAATCTAGAGAGCTTGTTTTGGGATCTCTGACAGCTAACCTAATTAAAGAGTGTCTTAATGAGTTACAATTTAAGAAAAAACTGAGATTAACATAACATGTTGTTAATCTATGGTTAATAATTTTAAAGAGAGGTATGAGAACAACTTTATAGTTGATTATGAACATTCATATGAAGGTTGAAATTGAATTGAGAACTAGATTTAAAAACCTATTAATTAATCCTTACAATTTTGTACTGTTTGATTTGATTTGTCTTCCATTGTTTAATTTTATTTTATTACATCAATTGAATTTAACCAAATCCCCCAATCCAATATACTGATTTGCTCATTACAAAAGCTAATCAAACACTTGTTTTGGATATAATTTTTTCTTATCATTATTATAAGTTTAGTTGTGCAAAGCTGGGTTTTATTTTCTGGTGTGTTCAATAGGCATCAAGAAAAATTTTGGTGCCATTGTTGGATAGTAAAGTTGATTTAGTTTTTGTATTTGATATTAATTGTTTTTTTGTATATATATACTTATAATTAGTTTTTATATTTTTTCTTGATCCTTTTATATTTAGTAGTGTTTGCACATGATAGTGACTAGATCTCCTCATTAAGATCTTGTACAATTTGACCACGTGATTGACAGGATATTGTGAACATTGCACAAGGAGAGTTAAAAAAACTTAAATAATAGAAAAATGAATTAATTTTGAAGAAGCTATAACCAATTTCGAGAACTCTAAGGGAGTTGGTTGTACTAGACTTGACTTAAAGATCTTTATGCATTACTTTCCTAAATTTTGTTGAGCATGTTACTTTTGAGATTAAGTCTAGTTTGATACATTTTTTAACCTAATTTTCATGGTTTTGCAGGTGAGAGTGCTCATAAGCATCTTAAGGAGCTCGATGTAGTTTGTTTTAGTATGGAACCTCTAAGGGTGATGGAAGATCAAATCATATTTAGAGCCTTTCCATTTTCATTAAAAGGTGCAATAAAAGATTGGATTTTTTTATTTACCTATAAGGGGTGTTACCATATGGACATAAATGAAAAGCCAATTTTTAGAGAAGTATTTTTCAGCATAAAAAATAGTATCCATAAGGAAAGAGATTTGTGGAATAAAGCAACATCATGGAAAATGGGAAAGAACTATCATAAATCATTCCCATAATAAGTAATAAGACTTTATGAGGAGGATCTAGTAGAAGATGCAGTCAGAGTCACGTATCAATGTAGGCCTAAGTCAAGCCAACAAACCAAAAGGTGGAAAGAAACAAGTAGAACATTCGTAAAAGGGGACTATAAAGAATTGGTGAATATAGATAAATAAAAGAAACATTCCCCTGTTGATAAGAATAGTGAGGCTTCAAACATAATTAGTTCCAAATCCCTCAAAGATCAAAATCACCAGTGATAGGTGCTTAATTGATTATAAATTTATTCCATAATACTTAGTAATTAATGACATGAAATTGCTTAAGATACTCATTTTGACTCACATGTGATTTTAGGCACAATTTGAAAGTAAAGAAGTTAAAGTGAGTTGAAAGCATAATATTTGGGCCATTTTTCGAAGATTATTTTTTACTTGTCTTCATGGAGTAAGAATGAGAAAGATTAAAGCAAGTAAAGACAAGAAAATTAAGATAATGAAACAATATAGCTCACGACTACTATTCATAGAAATTGCATGTTTTTGTATGCAATAACATAAATTTATTGAAGTGAATTTAATGGAAAGCATCATGGAACTATGGTAAAACAAAGATGGAAGCCAACATATAGGACAACCCAGCAGACCACGCCAAGACCAAAAACGCACAACAACGTCCAAGAAGAAAACGACAATGCAAGCATAAGCTAGGAAAAGAAGAAGAAAATGACAACGTAGCACATATGTAGGTAGGAGCAAGCCAAAATGCAGCCCACGCCACCTGAAATGCAGACCATGCATTTTACTAAATGCAAACAACGTCTGTGTTTACGCAAATGTGTTTCATACAAACGTTATGCACGAAATGCAGACGTTTGGCCAAGACATGGGGGAGGGTTTTAAAATGTGAATAGTATGCATGGCTAAAGAGTTAATTAGTCATATCAAGAATAGTAGCTTGCATTAGAGAACAGAGGGAGGCACGACAAAAAAGAGCTGAAGGGGTCTTCGGGTGGGACAATTTTTATGGGGGGCTAAGGCATTTTTTTCTGGAGAGACCCATAGAGGGACATACATCTTGACACCAATTCGGAGATGACATCAACGTCGACGACCCGAGTTAAGTATATTTCATATTTTTGTTGTTTCTTTCTCTCCTATCGACTTAATTGTGTTATCTTATGGATAATTGTATTTTTGTTATTCTTCAGTTATTTGTGTATGAACTTATTGGGTATTGTGAAAGGATGATTTTAATGCCTTCATTGAATCATTTATTTGCAAACCCATTGCTAGGATTTCGATATAATACGTAATTGTTATGTTGAAATTCATATGTAATGACTAATGATTTGTAATCATTAGGGATAACATGACCTAGGTTAAATGACACATCGTATGTGATTATTGCCTTAATTAATTGGTTTTCCTAATTTATAATACTACTACCTAATTAAATCTAGAGATCGTATCCTAGATTATTCGGTAGTTAGGTTTAATTGATGATCGTATCTTGATTAAACAAAACCTAAGGAAAAACTCAGGTTAATTATTAACTCACGATTAATAGTTGCTATGAAAGGTTAGAAAACAACAAATCCATGAAATATGTTTAATTAGGGTGTAGGTCGAGATTGAACCAAAGAACTGGGTCCCCACCAAATTCTCCACTTTTATCATTTTTGGCATGTTTTCTTTAATTTGTTTTCATTAGGTTAATTTAATTTAATTTATTTTCTTATTCCAATATCTAAACCCCCTTTTTCCTAAACATCGATTAATTTTATTTCAACAACTTTTCACACACTCTCTGTAGTATCGACCTAGACTCACCATTGTTATAGTAGTAGTCTAGTTATTTTTTTTTTGACTAGCATTATGACGCATTGTCAACCAAGATCTTACAATAGACTCACAGGAATGCCTCCTTACTGGTAATGATAATCCCTCAACAATCCAGGAGAAAGATAATGAAAAAGAGACACTGATGGAGAAAGGATTATCACTGGAAAAGAAAACGATGAGCAAAACTTTGAGAAGGAAAATAGGATATTAAATACTCTAGATAAAGGAGTAGAGGAGGAAATCAGATTTCAGGAAGTTTCTAAGAGAAAGGGTAGTAAGAGAAGAGAGAAGGGAAGCTCCTCTAATAAAAATAACTAATAATGAGTATAGCAGTGTGAAATAATATGGGCCTCAATGGCCCTATAAAAGCAAGTTTTAGATGACTTTTTGTGCAATAACATTATAGCAGTTATAGGAATTTCATAATCTAAAATGATAGGAAAACTTTTTGAAGCTCAAAATGAATGGATCATGGTGGTATTTTGTCTCAAACAACACCTGTCATTGCTATGGTAGAGTGATTATCATGTTTTATATAGGGAGGGTCGATTTAGAGGAGTTACACTCTAGCTACTAACACATCTACATAAGAATAAGTTTTATAAAAAGTGTGGAGATCACTTTTGTTTATGGAAAAAATTTCATATTTTAAAGAGAGGATGTTAGGAAAAAAAAATTGAGTTCTAGTTTATAAGGAATGAATGAAGAACTGTCCATAAAGAAAGCAGATTTCTTAAATCCAAACATATTAGATCATATTCCTATAGTGATATAAAGAATTTTTGATAGGGTAATAAGGAGGTTCTTTTTTCAGGTCTAATGATTAGTGAATCATCAAAGTTTCCTACAGGAAGTTATAAGAGGATGGGAGAAGTTGGTTTAGGGGTTAAAAGCCTTTTCTTGTGTCAAGAAGCTTGAATACATTAAAGAAGAGCTAAAGCCTTTTAAAAAGAGAATCTATTGTGATGCATTTTTCTAAGTTAAGCAGGTAAAAGGCTGCAAGAATGTTTAAAAAATGACTTACGATTAACTAAGTGATGAATGGTAGTTGGAATAAGAAAAGCATGCTTTGGAAAATTATACAAGTGTACTGGATGATCATTACTCCCTCCTAAGATAAAAGGCTATGATATCCTAGTTGCAAGATAGGGATATAAGCTCCAAATTCTTCTTCATCTTAATCCTTTCAAGAAAAAACAATAGCATAGTTAACAACATCTAAAATTAGCCTGACAATCATATTACATCTTATGATTTGTTGAAGGAGAAAGCTCATTTATACTTTAAGAATATCTTAGGGGAGCAAGTGGTGATCAGCTCAAATATGCAGGTATTAAGATACTTTATTTCTAACCAATTTTTCAAATGAAGTGAATCAATTCATGGTCTCACCTTTCAAGTGCATACTAAAAAAGCATTTATACCTAATGTGTTTAATGGGAAATTTTAACAAAAGGCTTAGCAAGAAATCAAAGATATGGTTACAAAGGTAATTATGGAAATATTTGAGTCTGGTAAGATTCTTAAAGCCATTAACAAAACCTTCATTTGTTTAACCCCATAAACATAAAATCCTAACTCCTTTGGTAAGTACAATCCTATCTCATGTTGTAATTTTCTTTACAAAATAGTTATTAAGCTACTAGTTAAAAGATTGAAGAAAGTTTTGGATCAAGTTATCAATACAGCTTAAGTTGCTTTCATGTAAGATTGACATATTGGAGATAATATGCTCTTATCTTAGGAATTGCTCAAAGGATAATTAAAAAGGATTTCCCCAACTACTTGTGTGATTAAAATTGATCTTCATAAAGCATTTGACTCATTAAGTTGAAGCTTTGTTGAGCAGGTGTTTAAGGTGTTCAATTTCCCTTTCAAGTTAAAGAATTGGTTGAGCATATGCTATATTAAACCATTGTATTCAATTTTAGTGAATAGGAAACCCTCCAAACAAGTCTAAAGTAAAAGAGCATTACAAAGGGTGATTTATTATCCCCTCACATTTTTGTATTGTATATAGAATTGTTTTCCAAGTTGTTAAACCACAATATGTCATAGGGTCCATTTTTTCATTTCCATCGTAGATGCAAGAAATTGAGAATTTCCCATCTCCTTTTTGCCAATGATCTTTCTTTATTTGCAAAAGTATATGATAAATATGTCTTTCCACTTATGCAAACTTTGCAGAAATTGAAAGATCTCTCTAAATTAGCAATCAATTATTAGAAAAGATTCATCATATATATCGAAGAGCTCAACCTTCTACTCCCTAGCTAGCTACTATAACTCGAATGTAGATAAACTATCCTCCTTTTTCTATGAATGCATACCCCTAGTAGAAAAGATCCATAAGAGAATTAGCCTTGAAGTAATCATCATCTATCACCAGTAAAAGAATCTTATTGATTAGGTCAGTAATTAATTCAATGTAGGTTTATTGGAGCTCCCATTTCTGCTTTGATAAGGATCTAGTTAAAACTTTAGAGAAAATAACAAGACAATTCGTGTGGGGTTTTCCCTGTAACAAAAGTTTAAAACCAAGGTTAGATGGAAATAGGTTTGTAAGGATAAAGGGAAAGGTGGTCTGGGAGTGTTACCTATTAAACTATGCAATACAGTTTTAATGGGAAAAAGAATTTAGAGAATCTTGACACACAAGTAATCGTTATAGGTACAGTGGATACATGAGGATTATTTAAAGGAAAAAAAACTATTAGGAACTTCAAGAAAAACTAGGCATATCATATTTCTTCACTTAATTGTTGAAAGAAAGGAACTTTATCTCAAGGCACATAATATGCAAGATAAGGGATGGTAAATTGACCTCAATACACCATGATATTTGGTTCAAGGTGGGTATTCTTAGTGACTTATAGATGTAAATAGAAGGGTTATATTAGCTTCCTAAAGGCTAAAGTATGTGTATGGATATACGAGAATTAGTGGAGAAACTTCCCACAAAAGCTAGCTCACATCATCATAAACTACGCTCCCAATTATTGAGAGGATTCCTACTATTAGAAAACACATACATCTAAGAGATTCATGAATGCATCATTTAGGTATAGGTTAAGAAGTAAAGGAGATAAAGTGGCTTGGAGTAAAATGGTTTGGAACTAGAACCTCCCCCCTATAGTTTCATTCTTCCTATAGCTATTATTTTGTGGAGGAGTTCATATTATGGATAGTCTCTTATTCCTTAATATGGTGAATCGATGAGTTTTTTTTTCACAAAAGACACCGGAAAACTGTGCATCACCTATTATTTGAATGCAAATTCTCTAAGGAGGTATGACTTAACATACTAGGTATCTGTCATATTAACACAGAGGAGAGAGTTGAAGGACCTTTACCAATTGGTTCTTGAATAACAAATTGGGTAGGGGAGATAAAATTAATCTCACTTATAGCCTTTGGGACCTGCATTTTTGCGTTATGGAAAGAAAGATGCAATAGAGTGTTTAACGGGGATGAACATAGTCAAATAATTGAAAGGGAAGTTGTCAACTCCATAAGAGAAATGGTGATGATCAATAGTCAAATAAAGATGCAGTACTGCTGTTGCATAGGCATGGAGAATCTAATACTACTTTTATCTCCTCTTTCTTGTGGATTGTGATAAACCTCTAATGATATGATAATTGGAAAATGATGGTTAAAGCTTTCAAGCTTTAGTATCTACAAAGAAATGTACATAACCTCCATTAGTTTTTTTTTCTTAATTTCAATCAATAATTTAAAGTAATTATTGATTATGTGAAAAAAATGTTGTGCAATATATTATTTAAAGTAATATTAATAACTAGTTAACTAGTCACTTTTCCTATTTATGACTTTAATGTAAGGATAATTACATGTTTGGTTTATTTTATAAGACTGTTTTAATTGTATTAAATATATGAGATTGGAATAAGAAAGGCCACTGTTCTATAGAATTCATGATGTAGTCATCAATTTAAATTAGATTATATAATATTAATAATATTATCAAATTAAACGCCTAATGAGAACCTTTTTTTAGTAATGCACTTACGGTGGGCCTTCTTCTGTAGTGGATCCAAATTAAATTAGCATTGCATAGATAGGACCCAGCGGACCCAACTCGGATCATAATCCGACCGGATCGGCAAAAACTTAACCCTTGTTTTTAGTATCGCGGACAGAAGCACAAAGGAAGGGGTGCTGGGAAGAGGCTAGAGCTCGCTGAGTGGAAGGATAGCGAAAGATGGTGTCTCTGAAGCTTCAGAAGCGGCTTGCCGCAAGCGTACTCAAGTGCGGGAAGGGAAAAGTCTGGCTTGATCCCAATGAGGTCAATGAAATCTCCATGGCCAACTCAAGTTGCGTTCTCAAATTTTTGCTTTACTTTTTGGGATCAGTGTTATATTCATTCAATGTTTCTTTGAAACGGATTATTGGATATTTGAAATAGTAATGGGTTTTCTTGGGATTCTGTTGTAGTCTGTTAAGCTGAAAAGTATGTTAAGAATGGGATATTATTTCGTGATTCTGTTCTTTAAAGTATGCGGTTTTTTATTTACTGTCTTTTGTTTATTTGGCATTTTTTAATATCTAAGTTTCAACTTGTTTGATTAACTTTGGATGGTTAATCTGCTTAGTTCTTTTGAACCGGGTGCAGGGCAGAACGTTAGGAAGTTGGTAAAAGATGGTTTCATCATCAGAAAACCGACAAAGATCCATTCACGTTCCCGTGCTCGCAGAATGAAGGAGGCCAAGAGAAAGGGTCGCCACTCTGGATATGGTATGGATTGTGCTACCTAGTACTTGTATGGTGATTGGTAACAAGCATTAAGCTAGTTGACAAACCGGGGATTCAGGTCCTTATTCAAAACATAACTTTCTTTCTTAATGTTGCCTCAATGTTTAGGTAAGCGCAAGGGTACCAGGGAAGCTAGGCTGCCGACTAAGATCCTCTGGATGAGGAGATTGCGTGTTTTGAGGCGATTGCTGCGCAAGTATAGGGAAGCAAAAAAGATTGATAAGCACATGTATCATGACATGTACATGAAGGTGAAGGGTAATGTCTTCAAGAACAAGCGTGTCCTGATGGAAAGTATCCATAAATCAAAGGCTGAAAAGGCTAGAGAAAAGAATTTGTCTGACCAGTTTGAGGCTAAGCGTGCAAAGAGTAAGGCAAGCAGGGAGAGAAAACTTGCCAGAAGGGAGGAGCGCTTGGCACAGGTAACTTAAAAGCTCTGACAAAATCTTCAATGCCATTCAATTGTTAAAATGGTACCATTGTTTTGCTATTGTATTTAAATTGTTGACATCTCGCCTAAGCAAGTTATAAATGCTAGAAGTGCTGATGTCTGCCTCCTGCCACTGAATAGAATAAGTGGACAGAGTGCTTTTAGCTTGAGCATACGAATTATAATGTGATGCATGATGGTTAAGGTATTTTGACATCTCAGGTACCTCGAGAGAAAGCGTAGCCAGTACCTGCAGCTGCCCCTGCTTCTCAAAAGGCTAAGTAAGATTGTAGAGAAGTTGACTTTGTACTATCTTTTTCAACTACACTCTACACTGTCGCTAACAATTTCGTCTTTTTGTAGGGGGGCAAAAAAGGAAAAAAAGTGATTGCAGATTCCTGATGAACATTGAATCACAAATGTTGAGGTTTTGCTGATGCTTTTTACGTTTTTCTGAAAACCAGTATGTTTCAGTTCCTTTGAAAATTTTGACTTATATGAACTTTAAAACTTCATTATCTGTTGCTTCTCCTTAATTTTGAATGTTCTTTCTTTCCTGATCGTAATGATGGTTAACAATTATGAAGTTGTAAAGGGACTTATGCTTGGAGCTTGAGATGAGTCAAAAACTCCAATTTGACTTTTCATTTTGTGAATGCCTTCTGCACATGTTGGAGTGAGTTGTTACTTGACATGAGCCATTATGCAATCTAGAGCTTATCAAGTTTGAATTTTTGTAGTTTACGTCTGGGCATGTTTTTGGCAACTTACATGACTTATAAATCATGTACCAACCATTAGTTGTGTCAAGGCCAACTTGATTTTGTTTGACTTTATGGTGATGGATTCCTCTGCATGGAGTTGAATCTCTCAAGTTTAACAATGTTCTATTTAAGAATTTTCATAACGTGAACTAGGCTTGAATGGTAGAATGTGGAGTTTTGGTTAGATGGTAGTGTCCTTCGAAATAACTGAAATGGTTAGTTCTACTGGCATTTAAGCACACGCTAATCTGTACATGTTGTATAATTCAATGTCGGGTGCTGGTTGCTCAATGTCATCAAGTTAAACGTTACTAGATTCCTAGTACAATCGGAGGGATAACGTCCAATTATTTGGCCTAGTGTTCGAGTAGATATGTTTCATATATCAATTCTTACAGGTTCTTGAGAAGGGGGAGATGAATTTATTCCTATTAATTCTCTAGGTTTGGCATGGACAGCATTTCTGGAAGCTTATCTTTTGGCATTCCATTTGAGGCGCTAACTTATGGTGTGTTGAGACATGGGTTCTCTCGTGCTATTGATTTTGATGGGTGCATCTTCGACAATAAGTTGGCCCTTGCCATGGTGATCAAGATTGCGAAATTTATATCATGTAATCAAGAGTAGGTTTTTTAACATGTTTAGATCAGACGTGGTCAAAACTACGCCTGCAGATTAGAATAAAATTATTTTAATTAATTAATCTATAAATCAATTTTAATTTTAAGTGTAGTAATTAATGACTAAATAGGTTTTTAGTTTAATAAAAAATAGAAATTAAGGTTTAAGAAGGAAAATTTAAATTACAATAGAAGAAAGTGGAATTAAA
>JAOQMR010000002.1:24493523-24505404 GCA_027563865.1 Erythroxylum pelleterianum
TACAACACAGAGAGAAGACGCTATATGAGAGGAGGATCTTTACGTAAGTGACGGAAAGTCACTTTAAAATGAGCTTCCCGAAAAAGCTATAACTGGGGCTTTTTTGAAAAGCTTCAAATTATGACTTTTGAAAAAGCTATATTTGAGCTTTTAAAAAAGTTGTTTCTACTGTAAAAGCGCTTTTGAAATGTATAGCCAAACACCAACTTTTTCTTCAAAATAGCTTTTGCGATAGGCAAAAGTGCTTTTGGACCTTCCAAAAGCTGAACCAAACATACACTTAAATTGATCTTGGATGCCTTTCATGAAGATCTAAAGGTTAATGCCAACATTTTCTCCACTACTACTCATGATTAAACCTATAAAGAAAAAATTAATAATAAAATAGATCAGGTTGTCCTCACTCTCTCCCTTATATGTTTATACTCTAATTATTATTCGCTTGTGTTTTTACTCAATCTTGACTTTTCTTGATGTTGCACTCTCTAATATTTCCTTTCACCATTCAACTTTCTCTTACAAGCACCCATTGACAAGAAACATCATAATGGGGAGGATCTTTAAGAACGATGAGAGAGAAACTCTTCCTTCTCTCTAGACATTGTCCTATTCTTTGAATGGTTCCTTTTCACTGTCTGATTTGCTTGGCCTCTCAACTCGTTCCTTTCTCTTCTACTTTTGCCTAGCTTCCTCATTTCTGGCTCTCCCCCATTTCAACTTGGATCTCTCA
The DNA here is from genome assembly GCA_027563865.1 of Erythroxylum pelleterianum. Lineage (NCBI taxonomy): Eukaryota > Viridiplantae > Streptophyta > Magnoliopsida > Malpighiales > Erythroxylaceae > Erythroxylum > Erythroxylum pelleterianum. The sequence continues at coordinate 24,494,254 of JAOQMR010000002.1, forward strand.
ATCTGGAGTGCTTTTTGCTGCCCTACTTTCATCTCATTCCTTTCGAGCCCTTGTTCCTTTTTGTTGCTTCATTAACTGCTCTAAAACTCACCCATCTTGTTGAAATCAGACTTCCAGTTTCTTAATAGAGTCTAATTTTCCCTTTTTACCTTGATCTTCCATCTCCTCTCCTTTTCCTACTCCATCAAAACTAGATATCAAAAACCCTAACATGTCAACTGATAGTCACTCTCCTTCCCTTTCAACAAACCAATCTTCTAAAACCCCAACCCTCTCAACTTATGCTCCTACCCATCCAGCATTCCATATCCCCAACCCCAACCCACTCAACCTAAGAAGCAAATATGAATAAGAATCTTGTTGAAACTAGGAAAACCTTGAAATAGGTAGTGGGGGATAACTCAAACTCTTTTTCTATAGCCCCCTGTCGAACTTGATGGAAAACTGATGGTGGCCCCAAGCATCGACATACTGAAGGAAGGTGCAAAAACATGGGATACGACAATTATAGGCTTTTTCATGGAAAAACATCCTATTTACAAGTGATTTAAGCATGGACTCAAATAAATTGGAAAGGTAGAGATAAACAAGATGTGGTGTTAACTGAGAATGATAACATTATATTCACTTTTAGTTCAAAATTTGAGGCTCAAAAGGTAATAGAAGAAGGCCCCAGACACATCTCACAACTCCCATTATTTGTCTAAAATTGGCAACCTGGTATGGAATTAGAAAAAATTATATTAAAAAACATTCCTTTATAGGTGAACATACATAATATTCCCTTTAAATTTTGGACAACAAAAGGTTTGAGCATGCTGGCAAGCTATTTAGGAAAGCCAATATGCATGGATGAAAATACAGCTATGAGAAAACTGGTTAGCTATGCTAGATTATGTGTGAGTATAGACATCTCAAAAGATATGAAAGATAACATCCCAGTACTGAGGTTAGTAGACGGAGGTACTTTTAAAGAAGACAACGTAATGGTTACTTATCAATAGAAACCATCCTTACAAGCAAGGTAAAAGTTGGCAACCAACGACAAAAGTATTTAGGAGGGGAGACTATTAGGAGTTACTGGGGTCAGATGCGGTCATAACAGAAGGAAACATATAGCTGCTCGAAATTGTACCTCTGAAAGGGACTTTGGAGGATCAAGGGATCTTAGATAAAGTGGATAGAATTCTAAAGGATGAGAACAAGAGTGAGCAATATGAACCTATAATCGGTCCCATACAATCAATGGAAGATCACTAGCATTTGCAACTAGAAGTAGGAAACTGAATAGTCCTCGTAATGATGAAAAGGCACTATGCAGAATGAAGTATCTTCAAGAGGCTTACAATAAAATGAAGCCCAACAACCAGTAGATGTGCCATAATAGTTGGAAGACCAACAGAAAGAGGATAATCAAGAGGAAAAGTTTGAAAAAGTGTTATCTAGAAAGAGTAACAGGAGCAGTAGGAAAGGCTGAAAAGGTAAAAACATTACTACATGACCTTTCTAGTAGGGAATGTAAGAGGAATAAACGTTTGAAGCTTAATGTTTTAAAGGATTTTGTTCAGCATGAGAAGCCTAGGTTATTTTGTTTACTGGAAACAAAAATCATAGTTGAAAATTTGAATAAATTAAGCTATTTTGGTAGTATTTGGAGGATACTGACAAATCATCAATACCATAGGTTTAGAAGAATCATTATTGTTTATAATGAGGACTTAATGGAAGTGGAAGCATTGGAGGCTAGTGAGCAGTTCATGCACACAAAACTGATATTCAAATTGGAGAATTATACAACTTTGGATACTTTTGTTTATGGATCTAATACTCCTTTCCAAAGATCTGCTTTATGGAACTCACTGAGAAGACTAAAAGGCTTAGCTAGAAGATTATAAATTATCAATGGTGATTTCAATTCCACGATGTATAGGTCAGAAGCTAAAGGGAATTGTAATTTTCTCATCTATAATTTAGATCTATTTGATTATACTAAGGATGTGGAACTTTTTGGTTGAAAACTCGAAGGTCCTAGATTCACGTGGAGCAACAAACAAATTTCTAAATGGTTCATTCAGAAAAAGATGGTTAGGGCCTTAGTGAATGTTGACTAGTTAATAACTTTTCTAGAAAGCAAAACTATCTTTTTGGACCCAAATTTTTCCGATCACACCCCTATCAAGGAGGATAACCTCTTTAAAAATGTTAGTATTAAACATTCCTTCAGATTTAATAACTTCTTTACTAATGTGGAGGGTTTCCAGGAAGCAATTTCCAAGGGTTTAGAGTTTGAGGTCTATAGTACAAAATATTTTATTTGTACACAAAAACTTAAGGCGATTAAGTAGGAATTGAAGAGGTTGAATGCAAGTAGGGGATAGAACACTAAAAATGAGATAGAAGATGGTAAAATATGACTCTCATTCACCCACAAATTGATAGTAGATAATCCAAATTGTTCATTATTAAGGAAAAGATTCAGAGTCAATTGGATTAAAGATGAGGACAAATGCACCAAAATTTTCTTAAATATAGTGTCAGCAAGAAGGAATATTAACAGGATCACATCCATTAAAGTTGAATTAAGGGAATTCATCTATAAGCAAGCTAGGATTGCTAAGGATGCTATGGAATACTTTTAACATATTCTAGGAACTGAAGGGATTGTTAAAATTCATAGAGAAGAACTAACTAGAATTTGTTTATGCTCAAATTCCTGAATATGCAGCTCATAACCTAACTAGGGTTGTCACTGATCAAGAAATAAAGGAAGTAGTATTTAAAATGAATGGTTCAAAGGCTCCAAGACCAGATTGGTTGAATGAGTTTTTCTATAGAAAAATATGGGATAAAACAGGAAAACACATTCAAGAAGATGTGCATGAGTTCTTCAAAAATGGAGTATTACTCAAAGATATTTATAAGACCTCCTTGTGTTTGATTCCCAAAATCCATAACCCTACAACATGGATTGACTTCAGACCTATTTTCTGTACAAATTTCATTTATAAGATCATTGCTAAAATCTAGCAAATAGGCTTAAATTTGTATTGCAATTCATTATTAGCAAGAACCAAGAGGCCTGTTTGAGCAAATGGAATATTGGTGATAATATTCTAATTTTGTAGGAGCTTTTGAAAGGTATACAAAAGGTAATGTTCCATAAAATTACACCATTAAAATGGATCTTTAAAAAGCTTTTGATAGTGTCAACTGGAGATTTATATTACAGATTATGGAAGTTATAAAATTTTAGCTGTTGTTTATCAAATTGATTCAAGAGTGCATCACGACTACTTCCTTCAGGATTCTAATTCATGGGAGTCCAACAGAGATGTTTAAAGGCAAAAGAGGACTTAGGCAAGAGGATTCTCTTTGCTCTTACCTATTTCTTATTTACTTGGAAGTTCTTACCCTAATGTTGAAATATAAAATCTCTGTAACCCCTCAGTTCAAGTACCACTCCAAGTGTACGTTACTTTCACTAACAAGTTTACATTTTGTAGATGATCTAATCCTGATAAGCAAGGCTGATACTCACTCAGCTTCTTTACTGATGGGTAACTTACAAAACTTTAAGGAGATATCAAGATTGAGCATTAATTTGTAGAAATGCTTCTTCATTTTGTCAAAAAATGGAACACATCTCTCTAATGATTTGTCACTTGTCATTGAAATGGAAAAACAAGACCCTCATATCCTATACTTCGAAATTCTTATATCCTCAAGAAGACTATGCTTTAGAGAATGTATTCCCCTTATTGAAAAGACAAAACAGATTGAGATCTTGTACAAATAGAACTCTCTCATATAGTGGTAAACTTCCACTCTTGCAGTTTGTCATAATGTCCATGCATACTTACTGGTGGTCTCACATTTTTTTATTCAAAGGGCTAGTAAAAACTGTGGAGAAAATGATGAAACAATTCCTATAGAGTAAAAGGAAAGGAGTAAAAGGAATAGCTAAAATGAGTTGGATCCACAACTGTCAATTAAAGAAACAAGAGGATTGGGATTGGAGACAATTAGGAGAAGCAATAAATGCCTAATGTTGAAAAGATTATGGAGAATTTAAAGTGAAAAGAGTCATTGTGGATCAAATGGGTACATAGCTACATATTAAGAGGTGGTAGTTTGTCGGCAACTAAACCTAAAGATAGTCGTTCTTGGTTCTTCAACCAAATCCTTAGGTTGGGGGAGGAGTTTCAACAACAAATCACATGCAGAATAAGGGCACGAGATAGAATCTCACTATGGTATGACAACTGGACAAGCCAAGGGGCACTAATCCATAATTCGATAGATAGGGATATCTTAGATAAATTCTCAAAAAAGCCAAGGTTTAGGAAATAATTGCAAACGAAAATTGGTCTTTATCCCTAGAGAAGATTTTAGAGTTATGTCCATCCCACAGTATAGGCACAATGGTAGAGAGGATACTTATCTATGGAATAGTCTATCAGTTTTGGAAATAACCAATAGGAAAGTAAAGAAATAATGTACGACAAACACAAGTATAGGATGGAGTAAGTAAACTCTCAAACTAAATGCCAGCTTCTTTCTTTGGTTAGCCATGTTGAATAACTCAGTACCATGACAAGATTAAAGTTCCTATCCTATCCTAAACAATGAGTCTTATGTAATATGGAGGAAGAAGATAGAGATCTCTATTTTTCAGGTGTGAATATTCTAAAAATTTTAGCAGAGAATCTCTTCTTTATACACACTTAACTACAGTATGAGTAACATCTTACAAGAAATATTACAGCTTTATATATCCAAGCACAATAAGGAAGTCTACATAGTTACAATTGCAACATATATCCAGGAGATTTAAAAGGAGAGAAACACCATAAGATTTGTGTAAAGAGACAGATGCTTAAAGTCTCTCATTAAACTCATAATTGCAAGCGTAAGAGAGTAGTTGATTGTCAATCATATGTGGAAGAAATCTAGTAGGAGGCTAGTGGTTTCTTGGAGACTTTAATAAGTCTATAAAATTCTAAATAAGGGGACAAAATTCTTCTTTAGGCCTCCCATCCTATGGTACCCAAAAACAAGAAGAATTAGAACAATAAAAAACTACTCCTAAACTTTTAGAGATCAACACAAATGCAGATAACAATATGTTTGTAATTCATTAGAGGGCAGTCAATCAAAACTTCTTAAAAGAGAGAAATTACCTAGAAGGTTGCATGTAGATTGAGAATCATCCAAAGATCTCCAAAAACTATCTGATCATTATGCTTAATATAAGGATCGTGCAAGAATCTTAAGGAATTTTCAAATTTGGGTTAGTACTCACCTTATTGTATCAATCCTTTATGAACCTACAGTACATCGAATCACGAACTCCGGTAATAAAGAAGAAGAAGATGCATGCCTCTAGATAGAGACTCCATACTTGGGCAGCTCCACCAGTGAGTGGTAGAAGAAATCCCTCAACAATTCTACCCGAAATAAGAAGACCAGTGATCAAGAAGAAGAAGAAGCATAATTCAAGATAAAAATTCTTACCTCGATTGAAATCATCATCATAGGGATGAAGAAGACACCCGATGGCCATACCGTAATTTGGAAGCTTCTGGAGTCCTCTTTAGATGTGTTGGATTTCTTTACCCTCTAAAGGAAAATTATGAATGATAAAGCTTTTGTCTACTTCTACACTTATGTTGTCATTTAAGTATTAGCTTGTATAAGTAATTATCACGGTGTCGTTTCGTTGTTCCATATATTTTCTAACGTTGTTGTTTTAGCTTTTCCTATATGTAAGGGAAGCATCTTGAACTTGTATGTTTATATTTCATTATATTTCAATAAATTTTAATTTTTCAAATAAAACTTTATATTACAAGCCCTTTAACTAGAAACCTGATCAATGATCTCAACTAGAAAACGTATAGTGATTCAAACTTAATTACCTTGAATTCTATGTCAACAAGAAAGGTTAAAAAAATAATAGAAAGAAATTTAAGCAAGGAGATAAGAAAAGTAGAACTCAAAGAATTAGGTAATATTAGACGTCTATAAAAAGAAAGAAAGAAAAGAGACTTAAGAAAGAATAAAGAAAGTAAAGTTGAGATTAAAAATGATTGCAGAAGGAAAGAAAATAAAGCACGAATAAATAAATAAGAATTAAGCCAAAAAATGATTATAGAAGGAAAGAGGATAAAAGGAAATAATGCACAAATAAGGAAAGAAGAATTATGGCTGAAAATGGTTACGAAAGAAAGAACATAAAAGGAAAGAATCTAAGGATGATAATAGAAAATGTGATCCAAGTGGAAGGATTAACATCAAAAGCATGTGCAACAATTAAAGATAAGCAAAATCTTGCAATTTTTTATTGAAACATATTTGTGCAACAACTAAAGACAAACAATTATTTTTATATAACTATTATGACTCAAACTAAAGGAAAATAGATTAATACAACAATGATGTAATTTTGGCTAAGGAGAAAAGAAGAGCATAAGGAACAATATATTGAAAAATCAAAGACTTAAGAATAAGAAAACAAAAGCAAGCAATAGTGAACAAGAAAATGAATACAACAATAGATGTCACTTGATTCAAAGAGTTTAGCATTGATATCAAATATTATGAACCTTGGTGAAGGAACACCTAACGCCTAGCCTAAAATTAGTAAGGAAAAGAAGCTCTAGACCCTTTTTGAATCAAGAAAAAAAAGCCAACCTCATCCAAACTTATTGATTGGAACCAAAGTTATAAGTTCATCATTACAAATTACCTTAAAGAGACCAGATTTAGTTATTGACTAAAGAACCAAGAGAAAGTTCTCACAACAAAGAAACCTTTAAATTTTATTGATGATAAGTTGATTTTTATAATACACTAGATTGCCTCTTCAAATAGGTACGAAATGATGAAAATATTATAAAGAAATGTCTTCTTAACTATTCCTAAACATAACTAAATAGGAAAGACTTGACTAGGAAGGATTTCCTTAATTAATGGATACAAATTAGCCTTAAATTTGAAATCCTTCCGAAAAAAACTTGATAACTAATAACAATTAATGAAAGAAAGTCAAAACATAAAATTGCCATCTAACCCTACATTTTTACCCTTTTCAAAAGGAAAATATGTAGATTATTAGGCTTCATTAAAAACAAGAATGTGAGTCATCCCTACATTTTGGGCTTCAAGCATTATTTTCATATGTTGGGCTTTGTCCATCATTTTGAGCCTAAAGATAAGTAATTAATAATTCCTTAGAATCTCCGACTTTAGTCTGGGCCCTCATGTACCGTGATCAATACAGCATTTTGTACCGCAGACACTGCGATAGTTAGGACGGAAGTATAGTTTTCGTTTTTTTTCTTGTAAAATAATAATAATAATAATAATTCCTTAGAATCTCCAACAATAGTCATATTGTCTTGAATGTTCATGATCAACCTTTACAAAGCCTCCTTGATGTGCTTAGTTCTTGCTAGTCTCCATGAATTTATCAACACCTTATGTCAAAGGTTATTCTAGTTGATTAGCAAGATAATGATAGCCAAAAGATTATACAACATACTTAGCACCACTATTTCAACAATTTGGCTGCGTGATAATTTTTAATTTATCTTGTCTCGTTTCTGATGTGAGCTTGGACTTGACTTTCTAAACTCCTTTTTCTTTCAAAAACTTATACAAAAGATGCAAGTCTAGTTTTAGTTAACAAAATGTTCTAACTTTGATGGTTGCTAGTTTTTATTTTGCATCAGGTGATGTTTATTAATCAATTTTTATCAAAATCGAAAAAAAATAAAGAAGATAATTTGAACACAATCATTTGTCACAAGCCTAGGAATTGAGGAAATATGGTTCAATTAAATATACTAAAAAATAGTCATAACATTTACAAAACTCAGATTTACCACTTAATTGTAAATGATATTATTCTTTTAAATCTTCCATTTCTAACAGTTATTGAAGCTGAAGTTAATACTATAGATCTTTTCAGCTAGCTCCTTTAATATGATTTTGGATAAAATACAGTATAGGCATCTTTACGTAAGTATTCTGAAAACTGTGCAGGAGCCACTGTCAATTAAAAATCCTCTGTCCTGGAGATAGAATCGCTTTTGGATCGAACTCAGCTTTCCTTGCCTGAAAGGTTGGCCATTTTGAGCCAAAATTTCTCATCCATCCCTCTTTGTTAGTATAATGGGCAAGATACTGCTTGGCTTCAATGCCGAAATTGTCAAGAAACTCCAATATTGCTTTATTTTGATCGTCGAGTACCTGCCAACCATCTACTGTACCTGAAACCAGAAGCGCTAGAGTGTAGAATATATCTTCATCAGGTGTAGGCGCAGACATTCTATCATCCCATCTGCAATTTAGTTGAGAAAATAGATATTAGGAATCTTTATATATAACGTACGGTTATAATGTCTTTAAAGAAAATGTATTGTATATAAGATCACGCACTTGTTACGGTTCATTGGGTAGAACAAAAGAGGTCCTGTGGTGATATTTCTTTTAAGAAGAATGTCCCTGATGACACCTGAGTCAAACTCTGATACCCTTGATCTCGGTATCATGAGGTTAAGCCATGGATGTGTTTCGTTGTTCAATGGTCCGATGTCCACCCGTGTCAAGAATTGCACATAGGAGACGTCTTTTTCGAACATGAAGCCCTGAATAAAGTTAAGGTCCTTGATGGTGTGCTCCAATTCCTGTGAGAAATGCTCGAAACATGTCAACTCATGTTAAGTTGTTAATTAACTAACAAAATATATTCTACCATTTTGTACGACTTCACAGTAATATTTAGGTTAACTTGCAGTAGCACAGTCAGATATGGTTCAAAAGTAAACGACAAAATGTATATTACGCACCACAGGATGATTGATTTAGTACCTTTTTGGCTGCCATTTCTGTGAGATCGCTATAGTGCTTTGCCATCTCTATATAGTAGACAATGCCATGCTCTTTCACCAAGGATAGTATTCTGGGAACATCCGAAGGTGGGAAGAAGGAAGTGCTCCAAGCATTAGGGGTGCCGTTGTCTAATAGAATACCACCTTCTAAATAGTCCACTCCATTTCTTTCTTTTCTTCCACTAATTGCAATTAAACTCTCCTGATCTTTGGTGAAAGCACAGAATTCCGTATACAACACTCTTGTCCACTTGACCTGTGATTGGAATCATCTCAAAACATATTTTTCATACTATGTCTTTTCAATTGCTAGAAACATTAAAAGGCGAAATAGTCTCCCTACTGTGTAGGAGTAAAGTTGCATATTATCATATTTTTCCAGATCCCACTTCACTGCGGAACTTCAGACTAAGTGTAACGATGATGATTAAAAGGCAAAGGAAAGAACAAAGCTAGCTAGACTACATGTATTTTCAGAAAAAAAAATATTTCAAGCAATATAAATAAATAATTTTTAAATTACCTATTTATCTTGAATATCATAATCTTAATGATTATTAAAATAACTAAATCTTTTCTCCAGGACTGTACCCTTTTTGGTGCCGGTGCTAGAGCAATCCTTGCCCTCGTGATGACTCCAAACTGCCCTAAACCTCCCAATACTCCGAAAAACAGCTCAGAATTTTTGTTTGCTGAGCAGGTGATCAGCTCTCCTTTACCTGAAACATAACGAAGAAACTTTCATGAACAGTACACTCTTGACATTCGTGTAATTTTGGTATTCGTAATTATATAAAATCTTGGACTTCAGGAGAGTAAGCCGCAATTTTTGTTAGGAAATATAACATAAATGGTCCACGTCTTAACTTAGTTTTATAAGTTAAGCTGTATCCATCGTTGACTTTTCAGCATTCAGTTGTTTGCGCCGGCATTGGCTTCTTTTTTCCTACTCTCTCGCGTGCATATATAATTTCTTAATTATTTCTTTTATAATCAAAATAAAAAAAAAAAGTAAAAGAGTTGTTTCTAAGATACTTTACAATTTCCAAATATATTTTTTCTTTGACTTTTATATTTTTCCTTATTTATTTTTTATTAATCTCCTTGTTCATGAATTAAGGATCAGTTTGACCCTTCTCAAAGATTCAGGACATGTTCATATATTTTGCCCATGTCCACACACATGTATCAACGTCTAAGGTACGCTAAATTGCAGTAAAACATTAAACACAGGAGTTATAGTTGTAATTATTAATTTTTAATCCCTAAATTATTAGTATTATCTAATTGTCAACTACTTGTAATTGTGGATGTCTGCATTTCAAAAATAGTTCAATTTAGCCCTAACACAGTGGATATAGGGGAAGAGCATATGGAACGCACCAGTAACAACATCAAGTTCATAGACATTGCTGATTTGAGGTCCGAATCGAAATGTTTGCCCACTGATTCCTGCATTAGAGAGTGTACCACCAACGCTTAGGTACAAATAGTCGGTCCAAGACACAGGTGCGTATCCTTCTTGAAGGGTCGCATTTAGGACATCAATCCACAACTGTTCGCCACCAACGTCGGCGAACAAGTGGCTTTTCGACACCAGTACACCATGGCGGCCGCTGTTATTCAGCTTGGTAATGGCCACCACCACTCCGTTCTCGGTCATGTCCTGTCCCCGGAGGGAATGGCCGGCACCCCTAATGGCAATACCGAAAGGATTAGTGCAATTGTAAGAAGATTTTATCAAGCTCGATATATCCTCGATCGATGATGGATATAGCACTGCCTTTGGCTTGTCATGAACAATGTTGCCGTAGTCGGTAGAGGCCAATTCTATGACAGAAGGATCATTGCGAAGCTTGCTTCTCAGTTCAGGTACTTGTGTACACGACAATATGTCTGGTTGGGCTGCAGAAAATAAGAGTTGGGAAATAAACAAGATAACGATCATTTTTGCTTCTTGGATTGGTACCTATTGTGTTGTGAAGAAATAAGAAGGGAAACGTAACAAGCCGAAGCTGCTGTCTGTATGAGGTGGGGTAGGGTATAGGAAGGGGCTCTTATATATAGCAAGGATAGGGAGATAAGATCTTCTGTCTAGTTTTACGGGGAGGGGATCCTCTGTCCCCTTCTCCTGGTCCTATTCTGGCCCCCTTTTATTTGAGTCATCCATCCATGTGGGACCGAAGCTGCTGTCTGTATGAGGTGGGGTAGGGTATAGGAAGGGGCTCTTATATATAGCAAGGATAGGGAGATAAGA
>JAOQMR010000002.1:24521808-24540091 GCA_027563865.1 Erythroxylum pelleterianum
AAAAAAGGTTATAAATGTTATCATCCACCAACTTGATTTTTTTTTAAAGTACGGATGTCACATTTAAGGAATTAGAGCCCTACTTTTCTTCATCCTAATCAACTCTTAAAGGGGAGAATAAGGAAGAAAAGGACTCACCAAATTAGTGTGCCTATGCAGATTTTTTAATCCAGTCATTGATAATGAGCGTGAAAAACCTAAAGATGAAAAGTTTAATAAGTCAGATTTGAAAACATATACTTGAATAAAACATGTAGATAAATTTATTGAGCATGTTATACCTAGTTAAATATCATCTTTTAATTTAGCTCCTGTGAAATGATCCAATGAGTCTCCTTTATCTCCTAAGCATTTTGATTCTGATTCTCCTACTATCAATTTTGATGTTATTAGAAAAGGTGTTCACGCTTGCCCTAAACACCCTATATCTAACTTTAACTTATGTCTAACTTTCTTTCATTTGATTCACTATCTCCTTCCTATAAAGCCTTTGTATTGTTGTCATCTTCTATTTCTATCCCATAGGATTGGTAGGAAACTCTTAGTGAACCCAAATGAAAAGAAGCCATGGTTAATAAGATGAACTCGTGGAATTACGCAAGCGGACCCATTATCGCCTTACATCTTTGTCTTGTGCATGGAGGGATTGGGGCATTTAATTGATAGTGCAGTGGCTCAGGGCAACTGGAAACCAATAAAGCTAAGTCAGAGTGGGCCTGGGCTATCTCATTTATTCTTTGCCAACGATCTCATCCTTTTTGCTGAGATTAAAGACGATCAGATTGGTTTCATCCAGGAGATGTTGGATGCCTTCTGCATGGATTTAGGGTAGAAAGTAAGCAAGGAGAAGACCCAGTGTTTTTGTTCCAAAAATGTTTCTTGTCCCTTAGCTCGATCCGTTAGTAGGAAAATGAGTTTTCAACTTGCAAATAATCTTGGAAAGTATCTGGGTGTGCTGCTTATTCATGAGCGTACCTCTAGGGAAACATACCAGTATATTATTGATAAGGTCCAACAGCAGCTTGAAGGTTAGAGAGCTCAACATCTTTCTTTAGCAGGCAGAGTAACCAAAATTCAATCAGTACTTTCAACATTGCCCATTTATACTATGCAAACGATTAGACTTCCCTGACAGTTGTGTGATGATTTGAAGAAGATTGCGCGTTCTTTCTTATGGGGTTCCAATCCCGATCAAAGGAAATCTATCTTGGTTAGTTGGGATAACATCTGTCAACCCAAGAAACTAAGGGGTCTTATTCTCAGAAGAATTTGTGCTAATAATGATGTCGTTCTCTCCAGACTTGGTTGGTTTTTGATTACTAAACATGATGCTTTATGGGTTTGGGTTCTTAAAGTCAAGTACAAGTTTGATGTGAATAGTATGCCACCCATTATTGACTCTACTGGGGGATCGATGGTTTCGAGAAGCATTGCCTCTGAGTGGAGATAGCGACTTGACTATAGATACCTCTTGCCCAAGGTGTGGAGATAGCGAGACGAATCTTCATGTGGTAAGGGATTGATCAAGAGCTTGCAACTTTTGGTTGGCGTTTCCTATGACAATAGTCGGTGATAGTTTCTTTACTCTGAGCAGACTAGATTGGCTAAAAAGTAATTTGCAAAATAAGCATGAAGTGCATGGCTTCGAGTGGCCAATTATTTTCGGCCCGTCGTATTGGTTTCTTTGGTTTTGGCGTAATAAAAGAATCTTTGATGGTCAATTCTTATGGGCAGCCAATCCTCCGCTAATTGTTCTTGATTATGTGTCCTAGATTTATAAGGCTAAGGACTTGGTTGGATGTACTTTAGTAACGCTAGATTCTCGGGTGGAGATAGTTGATAGGTTAGGTTAGCCCTCCTTTAGGTTGGGTTCAATTGAACACCGATGGGGCTTATAAATCTTCCTCATTTCGTGCTTCAATTGGTGGTGTTCTTCGTGATAGTTCTGAGACTTGATTAGATGGTTTCACTCATAATATTGGATTTTGTACGTCTGTTTATGCAGAGCTATGGGGTGCATTTTTGGGATTGCTTCTTGCTTGGGACCTTGGGTACAGGTGAGTTGAATTGAAGATAGATTCATTGGTTGTCATCAACATCCTTTCATCATTAGGGAATAGGAGGCAAGAGCTCAACTCTTTGGTGATGGGGATTCAAAATCTGCTTACTAAAGATTGGAATGTCAAGCTTCATCATGTTTTTCGGGAAGGCAACAGACTTGCGAATTGGTTAGCTAACTATGCTAAATCTTTTGAAATTAGAGTATTTTTCTTCAATCACTTTCTATGGGTTGTTCTGGTATCCTTTTAGAGGATATAGCTGGGATCTCTTTCCCTCGGATGGTTGCTTAGTGCTACTGGTTCATTCTCCTTTTGATAAAAAAAAGATACCAGTAGGCTACAACTTGGTGTTCATTATTGAGCACAAGGCCAATGGAACTGTTGATAGATTTAAGGTATGATTGGTGGCAAAGGGGTTCATCCAAACCTATGGTATTAATTGTCAAGAGACATTTGCTCTAGTGGCAAAGACTAACACGATTAGAATTATTTTGCCTTATGCATCTAATCTCGGCTAGGATTCAAAATAACTTGATGTTTAAAATGCATTTTTACATAGGGAGTTGAAAGAAGAAGTTTGTATGAAAATTCCCCTTGGATTTAACACTAAAAAAATGAAGGAAGGGTATGTCGATTAAAAAAGGCACTATATGGCTTAAAGTAGTCTCTTAAGGCATGGTTTGATAGGTTTTTATTTTAAAAAAGAAAAAAGAAAAAGGAAACTTCATTAATAACCATTGTCTGCAGCTAAGGCTGAAGAAATACAAACAGGGAAAGCTAAATCCCAATAAACAAGACCTGACATAGAACTAGCATTTCTTACAAGAGAGTGAGCTGCACAGCTCGCAGATCTTTTGCAAAAAACAAAATGAATATCATTAATGGAATGACAAAGAAATAAGCAATCATTAATAATCAAATCTACGTCGGACCAATTGCGACTAATTGAGAGAAGGCTCTGAATAACCAATTGCAAATCTGATTCAATAATAACAGAATGTAAGTTTTTCTTTTTAACCCAACTTAAAGCCTCACGGATACCCATAGCTTTTGTTGTAGACGGATCCAAAACCCCTGGAAAAATATTACTACCAGCAGTTATACAATCGCCATTACTATTGCGAACAACGAATCCAGTACTAGTCTTTCTAGACTCCTTGAAAATAACAACATCTGTGTTGATTTTAAGATAGCCATCCGGTGGTTTTTGCCACAAAATAGGGGCGGAAAGGGCGTTGCTTAACGCGGCAGGTTTGCGTCTCCTAGCAGTAGTCCAATTCCTTAACATCGATCAGGCAAGAAAAAGAATAGCTTGGGTTGAATGCTTAAGGCCATGCCAAAACAAATCATTCCTATTTTTCCACAAAGCCCAACAAATGGAAATAGCCAAACACAAATCATCACCAGTATAAGTATGTGTGACAAATGAAAACCAAGCAGGCTGCACAACAGAGTTAGAATGAAATAAACCCAATTGAGAATGTGACCATACCTCTCTAGCACAACTGCACTCAAATAAAATATGTGAAATAGATTCTAGCCCAATACCATAAATAGAACACAAAGGCAAACTGGCAAGCAAGCATGTAGCGAATGCCAAAAGAAAATTTTCATCTTAGCAGGAATGTTCAAAGACCAAAAGTTCTTCCAAAGAGGAGAGGGAAGCACCGGATTCAAACCTCGAGGAACAGCATGAATGAAACAATAAGCGCTTTTAACCGAATATATCCTTTTCCTATCAAGGACCCAAACACAATCATCAATACTTCATTGAAAACTCAAAGGAATCTGGAGAATTAAATCTCTATCTCGCTCATTAAATAAAGATGAGATTAATGACAAATTCCATTGTTTAAGGTCATGTAGGATCAAATCCGAAACTCGAAGATTTAGCCAAGAATCATCAAGAGTCGAAGTGACATAGGGATGCTCCTCATCTGGCAACCAAGGGTTAGAACAAACTCTAATGGTACTACCATTTCCAACACGTTTCCTACATCCTTTTTAACAAAAGCAATGCTAAAAAAAATACTACTCCAAGTATAGCTAGGATTAGTACCTCTTTTAGCATCCCATATAGTGCTTTGAGGATAGTAGCAAGCCTTAAGCACTTTGGAAACCAATGAAGAATTGTCAGACATCAACCTCCAACACTGTTTCCCAAGCAAGGCCATATTAAAATCATGAAAAGTCCGAAAGCCCATGCTCCCTAGATGCTTCGGCTAACACATTTTATCCCAGGCCATCCAAGGAATGCCTTGCTTTTGTTTTACTTTCGTACCCCACCAAAAAAGAATTAAGCACCGTCTCAACCTTCTTACACACACCCATCAGCAATCTAAACACAGTCATAGCATAGTTAGGAAGAGACTGAGCAACAGATTTCAGAAGGACTTCTTTGCCAGCCCGAGAAAGAAATGTCCTATTCCAACCTTGCACTCGCTTCCACAACTTCTTCTCATAAAGGAGAAAATTTCCTTCTTATCCCTCCCAATAAAAGAAGGTAAACCCAAATAAGAAACTTCCATAGATCTTAATTCAACAGAAAGACAGGAAGAAATTACATTCCTCTGATGGTTTGGGGTGTTGGAGCTGAATCTAATAGAAGACTTGTTGAAGTTCACGAGCTGACCCAAATCTAGTTCATAAGTATGTAAAATATCCTTAATAGCTTTAGCCTCCCGAAAATGAGTAGAGAAGAAAATATAACTATCGTCAGCAAAGAAAAGACGTGAGACAGAAGGAGCACCTGCAACAACCTTACTTCCATGAATAGCTCCATGACTCTCATATGATTAGATCATAGATGACAGCCCTTCTACACATAATATAAACAAATAAGGCAAGAGAAGATCGCCCTGTCTCAGTCCTCGCTCAGGATAAATGGGCCCTAGCAATTTATCTTCATGAGTTACATAATAGTGAGCAGAACAAACACATAATTTGACTAATCTAACCCATTGTATATGGAAACCCAAACGGATTAGCACTTCCTCAAAATAATGCCACTCAATCCTATCATACGCCTTGCTCATATCAAGCTTAAGAGCAACTTTACCTTCAGCCCCCTGAGTCTTCCTTTTAAGAAAATGGTTAATCTCGTACGCCATAAGGAAATTATCAGATATAAGTCTATTTGGAACAAAAGCACTTTGGTTTTCCGAGATCAAACCAAGGAGGATTTGCTTCAATCTATTGGCAATCATCTTCATTATTACTTTATACAAAGTGTTGCATAAAGCAATTGGCCTCAAATCTGCCAAAGCCTCTGGCGAACTCTTCTTTGGAATTAAAACAATGGCTGTCTTATTCAAATCTTCAGGCAGATAACAGCTATGAAGAAAATGAAGGTAGTCCCGAATTACGCCCTCCCTTACAATTTTCCAACAATTCTGGTAGAATGTCGTGTTCATCCCATCTATGCCAGGAGCTTTATCAGGATGAAGACTAAAAACTGTACACTTTACCTCCTCTGTCGTATAAGGCTTTAACAAAATATCATTATGAGTTTTAGAAACTTTTGGCACAAGAGTAGCAGTAACATTACCTGTACTTGCTTGAGTTGTTGTAAAAAGATCCTTAAAGTAATCCACAACAATATCAACCAAACCAGAATTCCAATACCTAGTCACTCTTGTGGAATCTTTTAATTAAGTGATATCATTTTTCCTCCTCCGCTTAGAAGCAACCGCATGAAACATTTTTGAATTTGAATCCCCATCTTAAAGCCACAACATTTTAGATTTTTTCGCCAAAAGATTTCCTGCTATCAAAGTATTTTGTGATATTGTTCTTGAAACTGACGAAAATCAACCTCAGACAGTCCACCCTCTCCCTTACGAGCCCGTTTCATATCAGCCTTTAAATTAGTGAGTTTTTCCTTGAATTGCCCTGTTATCTCCTTCCCCCAACTTGCTAGAGTGTCACTGCAAACTTTCAACTTGTCCCGCAAAGGAAGTCCATTATTTTGACGCCAGACCTCTTCGACCACAAAGAGAAATTGGGAGTCCTTTAACCAAGCATTTTCAAACTTGAATCTTTTAACGCCCACTTGAAATGAAACAGCCATAGGATCCAGAAAAATGGAGAATGATCAAAAGAAGTTACATCCATTGCTCACCTTATAATAGGGGAACTTTCGAATCCATCTTGAACAAGCCAAAGCACGATCTAACCGTTCCTCAATCAAACCCTCAACATCGTTGCCACGAGATCAAGTAAACCCGTAGCCATGCATTCCCAAATCAACCAAATTGTTGTCCGTAACAGCAGCCTTAAAACTCAGAAGGAGACGATCTGGCTAAGGGTTACCTCCACGCTTTTCTGATTGATGGAGAATATCATTGAAATCCCCAATAGAAACCCAAGGCAAAGTCGATTTAGTGGTAAGATTTCGAAGTAAGTTCCAGCCCTCCTCCCTTCTATTACAGTTTGGTTCTCCATAAAAGCCCGTGAGATGCCAACTTTCTATCCCTTTGATATAGATTTCGATATCAATATGTCTGCGAGAATACCCTAGTAGAAGAGCATCATCTTTACTCTTCCATAACAAAGCTAGTCCCCCACTTTGTCCTACAGGCTCGACACAAAATAAACCTTCAAAGCCCAGCAAGTTTTTTACACAATCTAACATTTCCCTACTACATAGGGTTTCTATAAGGAAAAACACTTTGGGTTTTTTAGCGGAAACCATATCCTTAAGAATACGAATTGCTCGTGGGTTACCCATCCCACGGCAATTCCAGCTTATACAACTCATGAGGATTGGCGAGCCTATTCCACAGGTCTCGCCAATAATACGTTTTTTGAACCCAAATAAAAAGGAATCATATGGCTATTCTTAGGCCCAGACGCATCCTCCTCCATTCCCTGATTATCAGGCCCAGACACATCCTCCTTCATTCCCTTATTATCGACCATACATCTTCGTTTCAAGTCCAACAAAACCACTCCTTCATCAACCCTGATAAGTGTCGCAGTCCTCTCCTTATCACTAGAATCCTCCGCAATCTCTTTTCCTTTCCCACTACCAACTACAATCTTGGCATTCAACACCGAATCGTTAGCGCTACTTTCCATATGGCTTCCATAATTGTCGGTCCTTCCAAAATCAGCTTTGTCAACTGTCATCGCCTCCACCATCGTCTCCCCGATACTCCCTGAAGTTTGAATTCGCGGTGGCATTTCACGAAGCCACTAGCTACCTATCACCGGTCGTGATTGCCTCACATTAGCACGGATGGATTCATCAAACTTCCTTGGGACATCTCTTTCAGTTGACTCGTAAACAACCTTACAGAATTTTTCAGTATGGCCTAACATACCACAAACGAAACAAACAATAGGTAATATCTCATACTTAAAAGCTAAAGTGACCCACTCACCACCTTGTCGCTTAATCTTCAACTCATGCTTGATGGCCTTGTTAACATCCACCGCAACTCGAATTCTCATATAATTACGCCAGATGCCGATAAAATTGTTCGGATCAGACTTAACAAAATCACCAATGAAACTTCCGATTGTCTGGGCAACTTTTTCAGACATAAAGCCAACTGGAAGTTTGTGAACCTGCACCCAAAAATTAGCCTTATGCAAAACGATAGTTTCCGGTTGATTAGTCGAACAAAACTTTTTAATCAGTAACAACTGATTGTCAAACGTCTATGGTCCATCATCAATTACCCTTTGCATATCCCGTTCATGAAAAAACTGAAAGATAAATCTGTTAGGATCAAGATCCTTAACATAAACACCCATAACAGGTCTCCACTGTGATGCCAATGTATCCTTCATCAACTGCGCATGAATTGGTTTCTTCGCTAAAAAGCTTCCAACTAAACTCTAGCGAATGTCAAGGACACCTTCAATATCCCCTGCTTCAATAACCACCCCTTCTTCCTCCGTTTCTTCAATGGTCATTTGATGACATTTTCCATTAAGAAAATTTACCTCTGCAGACTCCGTAGAAGAAACAGGAGAGAGAAAACAGAGAGGGAAAGAGATCGAAAAAGCTTGCCAAAAACAAGGCAGAAAAAACTTATCAGAGGATAAGACTGATGAAAAAGAATTATTGTTCTCTAAGGTCTAGGAAAACTTCCCTGTGTTTATGTTGGTTTGATAGATTAAAGAAAGCCATGAGCCATTTTGGGTGTCATCAAAGCAATGTTGATCATACCTTATTTATTAAATACTTTAATGGTAGGATCCAAATACTTATTGTCCACGTTGATGATATAATAACAATATGGGATAATATGGAGGAAATGATTCAGTCGAAAGGATATTTAGCTTAAGAATTTAAGATTACAGATTTAGGCAAGTTGTACTATTTCCTTGGAATTGAAGTTGTCAAATCTGGTAAAGGAATATTTATTTCCCAAATTAAATACGATTTAGATATTCTTGAAAAACTGGCATGTTTGGTTGCAAACTAGTAGATTCTTTTATAACATCTAATCCTAAATTAGGAGGAGTTGATAAATCTGTTGAAATTGGTAAATATTAACGACTACTTCAAAAGTTGATTTCTCTCCCAGACTAGATCTGATATAACATATGTTGTAAGTGTAGTGAGTCAATATATGCATGATCCTCAAGAGTCACATCTAGATGTTGTATTTCGTATTTTAAGGTATTTAAAATCTACATTAGAAAAAGGATTACTCTTCTCTAAACATGGTCACCAAAAAATAGAAGGTTTCCCTTATGCAAATTAGGCAGGATGTCCAAATGATAGAATATCTACAAGGTTATTACACATTTATAGGTGCTAGTTTAATTACTTAGACAAGTATAAAAAAAAAGCTATTGTAGCATGGTCAACTGCAAAAGTTGAATATAGAGCTATGGCCCATCGTGTGTGTTGGTCATGGCTTCAGAACTTAATGAATGAACTATAGTTGTTGGATGAAAATTTTTTTCTTTATTCAGTTGAGCTATTAATCTTAGTCTACTCTGATTCTTTCCCAAATGTTAGGGATTTGTGTATGAATTGTTCATGATGCAGTTTCCTGGTAGAAAATGTTGCCTTAGAACTTGTGCATGGGAAAGAGTAAGATTATATGGAGTGCTATCCTTTGGTTGGGATGTCTCAAGTTACACCAGAAAATCCTGATTTTTTATATCATTTTATTGTCTGCAAATGCCAAAATCGTTTTTGTTTTCTTTTGGGTGACGAAGTAGATACTCTTGTTGGCCTGCTTGAAACCATATAACCAGCATTAGATCACTACTATCCAATCTTGAAACATTATCCTGGAGTCAGATACTTCTCTTCAGTGATATATAGAAGTTAAATGTGCTTGCATCAGTGTGAGATATAGATAGCATCACCTTTTTTCTCCGACTTGTTCCAAGAGATTGGGGGTTGGGGCGGATTGTGAGGCACAATGCTTGCAGATTTTTAGGTCATTCTATTTCATTTATCCTTGTGCTCCAGAAGAATTCCATTAATCCATGGACTTGGAATGTAGTACATCATCTTTTGGGGTTGAAATCTCCTCCTCCTCAAAAGATAGGAGTTGTGGACAACTTATTGAAGATCCCAAGCTTGTTGAATGTAGAAATAATAGTCTTTTATGTATGTTTCTAGAGAGTTAAATTTTGAGTGGCGATGTCTTTGTAAGAGAATTTCTTTTTCTGGGTTCGTTACTGATCAAGGATTTTCCAAACTTGTATTGCAGATTATTGAAATTTTGAAGCTGGTTATAAGGGGACTGAGTGGAGAATCTATTGAATAATTTTGAACTACTTTGCTAGGTAATATTCAAGATTAATGCCTTATTATGCAGCTAGATTTTATGGTACAGATTGCTAATGGTCTCATTCTAGTTCCTTGAGTTGTTATCTAACTTAGCATTTTGTTGTAGCTTAGAATTTAAACGGACAATTAGTTATTGGTGTTTTGGAAGCTGATTTCCTGGGCTTGTTATTAAATTTGTTTACTGTTTAGTGCTTAGTTGTGAGGTGATGCTTTGTGCTTATGTGGATCTTTTCTTTTGCTTTTGTTGATAGATAGTAATACCATCTTTTAAACATCATCATTATTTACATGGAACATTTGAACCAGCAGATGTCTGAACTTGCTATGAGACAATGGAATTGCACAATCATGTTGTTAGATAATTTGAGGGACAACTTTTGATGTTTGCTCGTCTTTGACAACAGAGGGGTGCCACGAAGGTTTCCGGTAAGAAAAAAGATGCAATTTGCTTGTCCCTGTCAAAGACATTTTTGAAGAAAAATGAGGGGATTCCAATAGGGACAAAAGTGCAGGTAAGGATAAGTCAAAGAGTTTGCTTTTGTGGTGCAGTTGAGGACCTTGGTTTTGAAGCCCCTATTCCCTTAATTCACCACAAATTAACATATTCTCTACTATTGGGAATTCAGAACTTACTAGCCAAATTAATTGTGAAGACTCGACATGTATACCGAGAGGCTAATCGAGTTGTGGATTGGTTAGCAACACACGCCAATTTTCTAGAACTTGGCGTTCATATGTTTCAAAACTTGCTTGTGAGTTGTCTATCTTACTAGAGCATATTTCGGGGGTGTTTCTTCCCCGATTAGTTAATTAAAGTTTCTTGTATCTCCCCCCTGTGATCAAAAACAAACAAAAAATGCAGCAATTAAGCATAGGAATGTTCACTCACCTATTAGGGAAGCCAATTGCACAGCTCTTTGTATTGGGTAATATTTGCTGTATTTAGTTCATAGCCTGGTCTCCTATGCACAAGGAGTGATGAATGATTGGTCAAATCATTTTGTTGGTACGAACTTCAGATGGTCGAGCACAAATGCAGTCTTGGTAGCTGACAATCAAACGATTGTCCCATCATTGATTCAACATTACCAATCAACCTTAGAAAAGATTATTGAGGTGAACACCAAATGAAGGCCTGTCAGCTCTGGTCATTTTGTATCATGCAAAGAAAATAAGAGCCATTTGTTTTGGACGCTTTTACTAAATTTTGTACGTGTAACATGTTTAGGTAGCTCCTCCCACGTCCAAAAAAGTCTTTTACTCTGTTTGATCAAATTGCACAGATGCTTCAAACTCAATTTACTCCGTCAATTGGTCTAATGGCAGCTTTTTCAAGCATTGTCCGCATAGAAGTCCTAAGAAGTGAACCCCTTCATCCGAGCATCACAGGGTATACATTGAAAATAAGTTATCCCGTAATTTCACAAGAAAAATTTTGGGGATTGCCATGGTCAGCTAAGGATGTTTCCTTTCTGACTCATTAATAAAGAAGTTTCGAGCCAGTAAAGCTGCTCCAACTGCTGGTTCCACCTACAAATGCAAAATTAGATGACAGAATAATCAAACTACTTTAAAAGCAAAGATGCATTAGATTGACTTGAGAACAGATGAGTGAGTAGTAACCTGTGGACTAATTGGAGAAGCCCCAGGGAAGAGCTCCTTTATACACTTCACAACTTCTTTTCCAATATCCCAACTCTTATTAGCTTCAAGGACACCGCCAACCATCACAAGAGGAAAATAACCATTTCCATCTGCAATAAGAAGTCAATTTGACCTAAAGAAGTTGAATAAGCAGGTAAAGATAAAGTCTACGCGTTCTACACAAAAATTTGTTCAAGAGATTCGTACTTACTTTTATTTAGATAAATCATGCAAGTAGTAGCACAATATAATACCAGGAACAAATATCTATGTCGTCCACAATGGATGACAAAACAAGCTTACACTATGCACAACATAAACAAGATTTCAGATTAGTTTACCACCTTCACCACACAAACCAAGCCTCTTGACAACGGCTTTCACGCTTAGAGCCAATTCCTGGACAGCATCTTCTAAGATCTTATTTGCCACCTGATCTGAGGCTTCTGCACAAGATACAACCTCTGGAACAAGGGCTGCAATGCGTGCCCAAGATGGATCTGCATATGTCCACCTAAAACCCAGTGATAAAATATCACTTCATTGAGTTACATGCACCACATCAGGAAACCACACATCGACCAATTGTTTTGCAGAGATACTGCTTTTCAGAGCCATAGGATCCCACAGGTTTAACAATATAATTCAATTCGAGTGCTTAACATCTTAACTAATCATGTAAGACACCTTAAGATCTTCTATCAAAGACCAAAAGTTAAAATTGTTGAGGATTCGCGACACCAACACCTTCAAGTTCCATAAAGAGATTTATGTTCTTTTTCGCATGTAGAAGATGACTATTGTCCTCTTCTTTGCTTTTGTCATGGAAAAAGCTTTATTCATGGACAGTTCGATGTGCATGTTCCATAGATGATCTCAATCACAGAGAGATATTAATCTAGCCAAAGATTCATAGAGAGAATTGACACCATACTGTTCACATTTTAAAATAATGCTTAGATATAGGGATTTTATACAGGGTCTTTAATATCTTATCCTCTCAAGAATTGTTACTCTTTGTTTATGGGCCTCACAATCACTTGGATTTCAAAAGAATGAAGTAACAATAATCATCCAAAATGAGAGCAACTAAAATCTTTTCAGCTTGGTTCCATCAATTCAATTTCAGGACTAAAAGCCAAGAGTATGCTGATTTCACTTCTAGAAGAATTAATGTGCAAAAATGTTAGTACAGATAAGTCAAAGAGCAACAAGATTCCATATAAAGGATAGTAGAAAGCACTTTAGTGGGTGTGTATGTGTGTGTGTGAGTATATATGCATGTACAAGGAAAAAATGAGCCCATACCCAATTACTTCATCAGGGGAAGAAAGACCAAGCACCTTAAGAATTTTGTTTGTAAGCATTGTCTGTGGACCACGACCATCATAAGCCCTTATAACTGAAGTCAACGCCCGAGTAGCAATGCCATAGCCACTGTAAATTATCGAAATTTAATTTCTCAATATGAAGTAAAAGGACTTGCAAATGGAATAGATGAACCAGGCCATACAAAAATAGTTGACAGTACATAACAACTCTAAAAGTCCTACAAAAAATCAATGAGAAATAAATGAATCATTCTGGAAGAAGTTTTCTTAGAAAGTAATTAACAATTGTTCAACTATAATAGATAATAACCTGAAAATGAAGCTCAAAATTTAGGACATTGAGGCATGAGGCAACTACCTTCCCCAGTCTCCTAATACAGGCCCTACACCTGAGGCGCGAGCTACTCTACCATCTTTCCCAACTCCATATGCGATGCAACCAGTACCAGCAATTAAAACACAACCATGAAGCTTGCCCATGGTTCCACTTGCCAGAGCAGCAATAGCATCATTATGGACATATAACTTCACATGGCTGGGGAATATGTCCCTGGATAAACTTGAGCTAATTCAAAATCCAATTCCAAGGAATCCCTACCAAAAGGGTTCTTAAGGCTGCAAAATTGCAGTATTTAGACAGCAGCAAAGCATCCAAACTCTACCATGCCATTTTGGGGGAGAATACACAACAGAAAAAGCAGGCATATTTACAGTTGAACAGTGCAGCAGTTATTGGTAAGTGGTATAGAGAATCCTAGACCTGAAATCAAACATTTTCTGTTCGCTGGTTTATGTAGGAGCTATACAACATTATAAATTATATAATTGAACTTAATTTTCACTTTGATTAATTATAACCTTACAGACAGATATATATTATTGTTCGTTTCCACTAGTCATGTTGATCTGGCAGCATTACCAAGCTTCATGCCACCCATTATATCGGCTAAACCATATTCAATAGTTTGACATATATCTGAACACACCTTAGCCAACGCACAATCTTTTCTTCATCAGTTGGATGGTTAACACCAGATATACACAGGCAAACAGCACGGACAGCAGATAGTTTTGAGCCAGATTTTGAAAGGGCTTCACTCATAACCTCCTCTAGTGTAATTCTAGCAGCTGTTTCTGTAGATACACAAAGAGACCAAATTGCACTTTCTAGTCTCTCAATTTAGTGGATAGAAATAAGTGATTGCAAGCAGATATAGCAAATGAGAGATAAAAACGTAAAATATAAGTTTCAGTAACAGCATCAAAAGTGTTTTCTATACACATTTTTAGACAATAAATGATTTGTTTCAATCCTTTGGAGATAAGATGACAAATAGGTTTAATCTTTCTTTAAACCTATTCTAAAAAGGGTGAAATCCATGAAAATTTAGAAGCAAAATGGTACACTAGAAACTGATCTTCTATTTCATAGAAAAGGAACAAGGGTTATGGAGGGGAGAAGACAAAATGGCTGTACGTTGAACGGTGGTTCCAGCCACTAGAAAGCAACAAGAGCCAGGCATGGCACGAGAAAGAATATAAAAGAACCAAACTTTTGAAGGAGAAAATGTTCATAAAAATTACTCGTGCGTTAGTAATACTGCATATTTTCTTAATTGTGGCAATTTGCAGAAAGAAGTCTGGCGCATCTCTGTGAAGGTTTATAAAACTTGATGTTCTTAAAAGGTTAGTTCCGACCTAATGAATTTTCGTAATCATCATGGGCCTCAAAACCTGTTAAACATAAAAGCTAAACAACTGTCCCCAACCGAAGGATAAGCTGATCACAAATGCTCAATCTAAAAAAAAAAAAACTTCCAATCTTTACAACAGCCAGACAATATGAACATACCTCCCTAAATGAGAAAAGAGATCTAGTTCAGTCAGGACTCAGGAACAAAAGAAAAATACCTCCTATGCTGTTGTGATTAGAGCAACCAGCAACTGCACGAGCTAGAATCCGATGAGGCTTAGGAAGACTCTCTGAGATAGGGAAAAAAGGCATACACACACACACTGTTGAAGTAGTACCCCCATCCATCCCCAAAACCACCCCATCATCAGTGCCATCTTCCTTTTCATAATGATCTACAACTCCTACTCCTTGCTCTCCATTTATTTCCGCGGAATTCTCCATGGAGATCGTTCTATGTTTGCTGTTATTAGAGTGTGACAGTGGACAGTGAAAAAAAAAATAGAGGAAACGGAAAAGAACCCAAAAACTATAATCTTGACACCAAAACGATAAGAACAAGACAACAGAGTTAAAAAAAAATTGATCTTTGGATGGCAATTAACGACGGAGTGTTGGACCGGCGAAAGTCTGCGGGCAGCTGGTCAAACGGTTTTACTTTTTTGGTAAGTACCCTTCAATGTTTATTGGTGTTTGATGACGCCACACGTTAAGATTTAATATTTATTAGTATTAAAAAAATTTAATATTTAAAAAAATGTTTTGACCTTAGAAAGAGTCCAAATTTTCATTATAGTTTGCCAATAATATTTAAGAGATTTTGAACATTTTGAAAAAAAATTAATTTAGTGTCAAACTTTTTAAAATTTTTAATTTGGGTGTTTGTTTATGTTTCTTGTTGCAGTTTTAATAAAAAAAAGTAAATAACATATTAAAACACGTTTGGTCGTTTATATTGCACTATGCTATTTCTAAAAATTAAAAAACTACAACAAATTCCCAGCAAGCTTTTGTTTTCTTTTCTACTTCTTCCTCTAATAAACTTCCTCCACTATAGAAATTCTCATCTTTCTCTTTTACATCCCATCCTCATCTCTTATTTCGCTTGGGCTTCTATGTTCTTCTTTTCTCTCCTAAGTTCCAAAGGGTACGCTTGTTTAGTGGGTATAAAAAAAGAAATAGGTATGAAATGAAATATTGAGTTTGGTAAGGGACTATAATTATAGAGTCATTATTTTGATTACCCATTTTTTGGTAATATCTCATTCCTCTCCATTCCTCTCCTAATCTAGAGGAATGGGTATCATTATTATGTAAACGTGTGCTTGTTACAATTAATTAAAATATAACTAATGAAAATATAATTATTAATTAATTAAAATATTATAATTAATTAAAATATTATTGTTATGATATATGTTTTGGCATTATTTATTAATTGGACATATAAGATATTAGTTGGATATTGACTTGGATTCAAAAGGTATTTGGATAATGATTCAGTTGTGATAAAATTATATTTTAAGTGGAACTCTTGGTTGAAATAGATCTCTTATATATTTTGTGTATCGGGTGCATATTAATCAACTACTGAAGGATATCTCATATGAGGATTGGACAATGTGCGTTAATTGAAAAACATACTGCGGCAATCTTATTTGTTGTGAGATAAATTAAATATGCAGTGAGTGTTGAAGTGAAGTGCGTGTGTGAGACAAATTGGATGGGTGTTAGTTGTTTAATGAAACTGTGATTGTAGTTGTGCGGTGATGGTATATTGAACAAACATTGCAATAATTATGCTTGTCTTGGGTGAGAGCATATGTGTGTGATGTTAGACAAGTCATATATGGAAAGCTTATGAAGGTGAATATTTGGGTTAGATAGAAAATCTTCTCTGGAAAAGTGAAAGACCATTGATATCATTCTTTTACACAAATATCAATGAAGCAATAAATGTGTTCTTATTGCCAGCATCATGATCATTCAATGAAGCAATAAATGAGTTCTTGTTGCCTGATCACGTGAAGCAGCTTATGCAAAGTTGGACCAGAAACGAAGCAGTGGGCGTTAGCTGGTTATTTTCCAGACTTATTCCTCTTGGGTCTGTGTGTGATCTCTTTGTTGAACTGTGATTGGTTAGCTGCATATGGTCTGTGGCTACGTATTGGTGTTTATGTGAATCAGCTCATTATTGTTGCGACGACTTCATATTTATTTCAGTGGAGCTGAACCGATTGGAAAGTTATCTTCTTTTCTATCTTAAGTATTATCGTTTTTGTTTCCAGCTATTTTACTCACTTGAGTTGTTCGATTGATTATCTTTATTAGTAAATAGTGTGTGAAAAATCCTCTATTGAGGTTAGTACGAGACGGTCGTACTATTGGGTGTGAAATTCTTTTACGGGAAGTGAGGTTGAGAGATAGTGCTAAGGGTTGAGTGGTGTCGGCTTAGTAAAGACTTGGGTAAAACTATTGTACTTCGGCGAAAGTTATTAAGCTGGGTGAGGGCCTCGTAGATGTAGGCAAGGTGTGCTGAACTGCGTTACCAAATTTTTGGTGTTTTTATTATTTCGGTTCAGCTTGATTTTATTTTGTCGGTGCCAAATAAGTTTGCGAAAAGTTTGCGAAATATTTAACCCCCTTTGGTTTTTCAATTGGTATCAGAGAGAGGTCACCGATTCAGAACTTGGTAGCAAGTTGGTGCAGATCCTAGATTCACAAACATGGCTATGAGAGAAGGTGCATTAATCACTAGACCATCACTATTGGATGGATCAAATTATCCATCATGGAAATACCGGATGAAATTCTTTATTCAAGCTCAGAGCACGAGAGCCTGGTATTCAGTAGTACATGGTTAGACGCATCCAATGATCATTGATGATAAAGGAGAGGCAGTTCAGAAAGATCCGTCGGAATGGACAAGAATGGAAGAAGAAAATGCACTGGCAAATTCACAAGCAATACATGCGATATTCAATGCTGTTGACGAAGGACGCTTCTCAATGATTTCAGCATGTGAAACGACAAAAGAAGCGTGGGACATGTTGCAGACTATTCATAAAGGGTCTAAATCTGTGATATCGTCAAAACTACAGATATTAGCTGTGCGGTTTGAAGAGCTAAAGATGGATGAGAATGAGACTATTGGAGATTTTCAGGAAAGATTGAGAGATATAGCCAATCAAGCTCATCAACTGGGGAAGAAATACTCTAACGTGAAATTAGTCAAGAAAACACTGAGATCGTTACCTCCAAAGTTTATTCCGAAAATTGCAGCAATAGAGGAGGCTCATGACATTGATAATCTATCATTGGAAAAAGTTATCGGCATTTTTACGAATTTTGAGATGAATCTATTAAGAGGTAAACAAGAAAGGAGCAAAGAATTGGTACTGCAGGTGAAAGAAAAGGTGAACGGAAGGCTAGAAGAATACAGTGTCATGAATGTCAGGTGTTTGGACATCTTCAATCCGAATGCGCTAACACATTGAATAAACAAAGAAGAAAGTCTTTCACAACCACCTGGAGTGAAAATGATTATGAAAGTGATTTGGGCAGTGAAAAAGAATTAACAAACAATGCTACATTGGTTGCATTACAAAGCAAAAGTCCAGTTACTTGTTTAACAATAACTGAGAAGGGAGTAACTGACAGCAGAACAGGGAGAAAGTTTGAAATTTTTGAAATCAGTTCGGCTCGGGATTCAATATCAGACTATAATAGTGACAGAAGTGCTCTTGATGATAAAAATGGGGATATTTACGAGGATTACAAGGCTTTGTAT
>JAOQMR010000002.1:24564329-24587844 GCA_027563865.1 Erythroxylum pelleterianum
GGCTTGGAAATATGGGATCCAGAATGGCTAGAAACCTTATTAAATCTGGATTCAGAGTTACTGTTCATGACATGTAAGGCTTGGGTATTTTTGCATTTTTCATATTCTGGTTCCTAAAAGCTTTTATCACATCCTTTGTGTAAATATAAAATTGCGTGTCTTAGTCTTATGTGGTTTCATTATGAATGTAAACATATGAAGAGAGAAGATTTCTTAGAGTTGTTAAATGAAACTCTATCTTTTTGTAGTTTCAGTTTTATAATCTTATTTACGGAGAATGCAGGATGCAAATCCATACCTGGAATCAAATACTTAAATTTGGTTTTAATTCAGAAACTCTTATGCTGTCAACATGTTTCTGGAAATGGGAATCACAACAAAAGAAACGCCATTTGAAGTTGCAGAAGCAAGTGATGTTGTAATTACAATGTTGCCTTCATCATCTCATGTGAGTATTATGTGTCAATTTCACTTTCGTTTCTAATGTTAAGGATCTATAAGTTTCTTGAGTTGTTCTCTCTGTTAGTCTTCAAAATTATACTAACTTTTAAAAGTTATTGCTTAATTCCTCCACTATATAACAATGAATTCTTTGATGTGTAACAATGAATGTTCTCTCTATAAGTGCGGAGAACCAATACTTTTACTGAACAAGGAATCTAATTGGTGTTCACATATTCTGAGAACTGTTACAAGCCATTTATGAGAAGCTGTGGATATTTCTAGCATTCTAAATTGTTGAGCATCTATAGCATTTTATGCTCTAGACTCGTCTCTTAATGTTTCTTCTTTCTTGTGTTGTAAATGGAAAAGGTTAACTAAAGGTAAAACATTCTTATAATTTGTTCTAGCGCAGATCTTAAGCTTAAACCGTATTTTCAAGAGGACTTGAATGCTTTAGAAGTTTATCATTTCATTTTAGAAGTTTTCTTGTAAGGCTTCCAATTTAGTTTTGATTTTTTTTCCCAATGAACTTATCTAGCTAACTACATAGGTATTGGATGTCTACACTGGACCAAATGGCTTGCTTCATGGTGGAAATTTTCTGAGGCCGCTTTTGTTAGTAGACTCATCTACTATTGATCCCCAAACATCAAGAAAGCTTTCTTTAGCTGTATCTAATTGTGTTCTAAAAGAAAAGAAAGGTATCTCTTTGAGATTTAAAGTTCTGACGTTTGTGTTGTCGAGTAGAGTTCTCAGCTTTATGTCAAAAATGTTTACTCAACATTTTGTATGGTTTACCCATTAATGCATCAGTGTTTGGCTGATCTTTAATTCGTTCTGCAATTCTTTATGTTTACTAAGTGTATCTTTAGTTTATGAAGTAGTGAAGCACCTAAAAAGCACCATCCAGTAAGGAGGAACATTCGGTTGCTACTATTTAACATCAGCATCTGATCAACATGATTTCAGTTGTTTATTCACTAAATTTTTGTTATTGTTCTTTTTACTGGATTCTTTGATGCGATACAAGGGAACCCTGCTCACCTGTTTCTTTCTTCAGGATGTTAAATGTTATTTTCTCTTTAACATTAACGTGACAGAGGTCTGCTAAAATAAATGTAGAAAGAAGCAAATTATTAAGGGGTTTCATATTGATCTCAAATCTAGTGTGTTTTTTCTCATACATGACATTCCAAGCGATGATATAGTAATATATGAAAGCCTCCATGTGTGCACGTGTCTGAATTTTGTTGCTGGAAAGTTTAGTGCTTCCTTTCTCACAGATTATTGGAAGGAACCTGTCATGTTGGATGCTCCCGTATCTGGAGGGGTTCTTGCTGCAGAAGCCGGTACTCTGAGTTTCATGGTATTTTTTCCCCCTTTCACCTCTTTCTAAATTGAACTGAACTCTTTGCTGCCCATATAAACAGTTTTTACTGAAGGCATCTCATTTCCACATGACTTGGGCATGATATCCTTGGATAACCATCTACATCTGCTGTCCATCTAATGCATATTTGAAGAATGTTTATTGTAGCAAAGGTGGACAATCTGTTAAGTAACATTTTTCTTTTAATAACTGAGTTCATAAAAGTAGATGGTATGCCATCCAGGTTGGTGGTTCTGAGGATGCCTATGTGGCTGCCAAACCCTTGCTTCTCTCAATGGGCAAAAGCGCAGTTTATTGTGGTGGAGCAGGAACAGGTTCCGTAAGTTCTCAAAAACTCTGTGAAATAGAGTGACATATTTTCCATCTATCAACTACTTCACTTAATTAAGTTGTGCTCCCTTATTTTATTGTTAAAATTTAGTTCGTCGTTTTGTTAATTGCTAAAAGCCTGACTTGATATATGCTAATACATCAGATAATGTTTTTATTCATCCACTAGGCAGCAAAAATTTGCAACAATTTGGCAATGGCTGTGAGCATGGCTGCGGTTTCAGAAGCTCTTACCCTTGGCCAATCTCTTGGAATTGATGCCAGTACCCTAACAAGCATTTTTAACTCTTCAAGTGCTCGATGTTGGAGTAGGTATGTATTTTTCAATCTAATATGCTATTAACTCTCACTTAATTAACTTACG
The DNA here is from genome assembly GCA_027563865.1 of Erythroxylum pelleterianum. Classification (NCBI taxonomy): domain Eukaryota; kingdom Viridiplantae; phylum Streptophyta; class Magnoliopsida; order Malpighiales; family Erythroxylaceae; genus Erythroxylum; species Erythroxylum pelleterianum. Next base: position 24,566,858 of record JAOQMR010000002.1, read on the forward strand.
GAGTATCACCCTTTTGAATTTGAAATTTAATTCAAACTAGTCCACAATAAGAACTGCTACGTTTTACTAAGAACTGAAATGAGGCCGTGCTAGAAAATAGAAGAAAAGTGATAATCTGTTTTTTCAATTCAAGCTGGTCTAGAAACCTTTAGTTTCAAGCTGGTCTAGAAACCTTTAAATGAGGACAGACAAAAAAGTCTTTTCCATTGGCATTTTATATCATCAGATAGCGGTTTTTGGTGTTATGGGAAACAAGTTGATGCACTGATATGAGTTTTTCCATTGTTGATATAGTCATGTTTTGGTGATTTTTCTCTTGAAACTGTTTATTGAGTGTTACCAAAATGGCAGTGATACATACAATCCAGTGCCTGGAGTGATGGAAGGTGTGCCTGCTTCAAGGAATTATGAATGTGGATTTGCATCTAAGCTCATGGTTTGTAATTCAACCCAACTTTTGTAGTAACTAAATGTTGCTTGAGCAAATTTCTTTTCTTTGGTTCTCTATTTCACGTAGTTTTTGGTGCATAACCTCGATAAATCGAGAATGTCATTTCTGTTATGTGATTTTTTTGAACAACCACATCTTTTTTTAATCATCCAAGTTTACTGAACAGTTCTTGTAGTTGTTTACCAGTCCTATCTCCTTTGTTCCTCCGTTTCTCTTTGTTCATATATGGGCCTGACCATGATCACGGTTGAATATGCACTTATATTTGATTCAGGCTAAGGACTTGAACCTTGCTGTAGCATCAGCAAAAGAGGTCGGTATAAGATGTCCTCTGACATCCCAAGCCCAAGAGATGTAAGTTTTCTGTTGCGTTGATTAAATACCCCTCAGGCAAGTCAGTCCTCTGACATCCAAGTTCTCTTAATGTCAATCATCCCAAAATAAGTGACCTTGAATTTGGCTTATGTCATAAGAAGATAAAATATTCATCCTTGATGATTGTTAGACTCAAGACTGTAGACAAACTTGGAAATATTTTACTGCAATGTAAGACTGCCCAGTAATGATCTGAAATGGTTGTTGCAGTTACACAGAACTCTGCAAGGATGGTTATGAAGCCAAGGACTTCTCCTGTGTTTTCCGCCATTACTACTCCGGAAAGGACGAGCTTTAGCTTGAAATCAATGAAACGGTATACACCACGTAGGAGCGGATGCAAGAACCCCGAGTACTTTTTATTTTAAATCCAAATATATCCTCCCCTTGGAGTCGGACAGTAAACTGGGTGTTTTGATGATAACAGAGATGGGTGAGTCAAATGCCAAAAGTTAATCTCCTATTGCCTCAATAAGTTAATGTGACGTGTTTAAGAATTAAGATGCCTCGTGAGATAAAGACTCTTTACCACACTCCATGCACTCGAACTGGCCACGCCTTAATATGGACTCGTTTGGATTCGATTCAATTTTTCCCTAGGCTCCCTCATAACCTTTCATTGGTATAAGAGCTGGGTTGATGAATAGAGATTCATAGATTTGGTCAAATGAGGGGGTGATTTATGGAGTGACTCAAGTAGCTTCCCATGAGCGATGGGTTAAGGGAGAGCTAGTCCGATGTGGATGGATCTACTTGTGAAGGGTAGATGTTGGAAATTCATAAGTTGAGTAATCTCAGATCATGTCCTAATTGTATATAGGCTCATTTGGATCTGGTTCAATTTTTTCTTAAGCCGCCTCATAACCCTTCATTGGTATCAGAGTAGTTTCTCAACTCTTGAGAGGAATTAAGCAAGAGTCATAGCTCCTGATACTTATTTCTATTTATAGAAAAAGCATTAGGTAATTAAAGTTTAATTTAATTTAAATAAAATCAAATATCTCAGATTTGATCCCTAAAGTTTCTAAAAATTTATAATTAAGTTCAACTTAATTAAAATTAACTTTCTGTCACAAATTGTTCTTTAATGTATTACCCATTAAGTTTCTAATATATTGATAGTAATTATAAATTATAATTCTAATTCATAATTAGAATCAAATAAACTAAAACTCCTCTTAATTTATCTTTAATTATCCAATTAAATAATTTACAATTATAGATCAAGATTGACGTCTAGTAATATATCATGACTACCTAAATATCAGGAATGTCAAAATGGTTTGACTTAACCTATCTATGCATGGTTATGATGTATAATTTAATCCTTTCGTCATCCAATGTTTCAATTGAACATAGTATGGATATAACGTCTACTCTTTTGTATCTACTCATGTTCGTTTTTACTAATTAGTAATTAATTTAGCATTGATATTTGAAAACACCTTTTCAAATGTTAATTAACTCTAGCAAGAGAATTCTATAAATCACTTTTAATTAAGAGCAATAGAACATTCTCTCTAATTACTTTAGAGTAAAGAATCCTTTATTGGCTTATTCAACTATCTCCATATAGTTCATACTGCATCCAAATATTACCGACTGAATTATCCTAGGACATTTCATAGGTAGCATCAAAACATAGTCATTCTCACATGAGATACTTTGATAATCTCAAGTCTAAGGATCAATTATACAACCATCATTATGAGATAATTCACATACACATAAGTAATATTCCATTTGGGATGCTCATAGTCCGGTCAGTTGAATGAACTTATTCTCTAATAAGCACCTACACATTAGTTTATCTCATACTTTAATTTTTGAGATTAATTACTTTCTTCATAAGAAAAAAATATAATGTGTGCTAGCTTTACCGTTTTATCAATATCTTGTCTTGAAGAAACTACAACTAGGAATATTTAGGAATAATACATAAATGTAAATTGAAAATCATAATTATGATCTCATCATAATTTCAATTACACAATAATTATTCAAGGGACTTTATCTTTAGTATTAAAACATCAAACGTAATTAAACATAAAGATAAAGAATGTCATTATCAATTATTTTGTCACTAAACTATAACCAATCAATTGGCTGTAGGGCATAAACTAACAATCTCCCACTTACATTAAGCCAATCATTTAAGTATCTCATATCATATCACCATATGACAATTATACTACTGCTAAGACAATGGCCCTAATGGGAGAATTCTACAAGATTCTCTATAGTGCTTAACTCTTATAATTTTCATCTTAATTATCATCATAATTAAGAATTTTTTTGCCTAAATACATCTTTGGATCTTTTATAAGACCTTAGCTCTTTTTACATGCCCAATAGCTCTAATATTCCACTATACATAATTGTCTTAAATAATGTAAGAAACTATATCAAGTTCACTAAAAAAATTATTAATCTAATCAATCATTTCCACCAAATGAAAAAATATATTATGACTTAATTAGCAACCATTGCTACACTGGAAACTTTCCAATATAAAATGATATTATTTTAAGTACAGTAAACCTTAATTAGGTTTTACTTCTAAAGTAAATATCCTTTTCTCCTGAAATTTAAATATTAACTCATATATAGAATAATGAATATCTTTAATACTTCACAAGTATCTGATATCTCAAACATCAAACATCTTTAGTACATTATTTGTTTACTTGAACTTAGAATAACTGATCAACTTCCAATCTAACTCTATAGATCTAATTTCCAAAATTAAGTTGTTACATTTTCATATCCAACAAGAGTTGTTTTTAGATAATTATGTTTTTGACAATTGAAAATTAGAATTATTATTCTCTGTGAGCAATATGTCTCTAGATACTCCAACTAAAGAGGACAACTATACTCATACTAACCTTCATGTAGACATGATAAATTCACAATCATTTCCAAAACAAATTCTTTAAATTCATCATGAAAGTGAATCTGTTTTATATGTGTAGAATGCACCACAAAATAAACCCAACTCTGCACAACTAATTTTATAACAGTGGTGAGTAGGGATCGTATCTATAGAGAGTGTGTGCAAAGCTTTTGTAATGAAAGGAATCAATATTTAGGGTATAAGGGGTTTTGGTTGGAATTAAAAGACAAAACAAAGTAAAATTGAATTAACAAAAGTAATTAACATTAAACAGTAAGAAAATGATAAAATTGATGAATGAGTTTGGAATTCAATTCTCAGAGCAATGTCAGCCTACATATAATTAAACAAACTTTAATGAATTGTTGTTTTCACACATCTCTTAGAAATTATTAATTGTAGGTTAACAATAAGCTTCGTTAATCTCGGTTTTCCCTTAAGTATGTTTAATTAAAACAATCTCTTTAACTAAACATAGCTATCGAACAACCTAAAACAAACTCTCTAGATTTAGTAGGATAGTTGCATTATGAATAAGAAAAATAGATTAATCTAGGCAACAACCACACAAGCTTAGGTCATTTAACCTATGTTATGTTATCCCTAATGATTAAACACTATTAGTTGCCAAAAATGAATCCAAAACACAACTATTACATATTATATTTAAGATTATAGCAATGGGTTTATGTAAAAACAATATAATAGAGCATTCAGATCATCCTTACACAAATACCCAAATAATAGACATATAATAACATAAACAATCCCTAAAGAGAAAGAGATTCATCACTACATAATGAAGATATGCTCAAATGCGATCCTTATATTCGATTTAACCTCTGAATCAAAAAAAGGAAGATTAGTCCCTCCACGGATGCCTAAGAAGTACGAGTTCTATCACCCTTTTCATTCCAAAAATGATCCATCCCCTCTAAGCTACTCAAATGTTGCTTTCTATGAAAAATAGTGTTCTAGGAAGATGCACGGTTGAGCGCATGGCTATACATCCAATTGTACAAACCAAAACAAGAAAGTTTTGTGAAGATACACAGTTGGATACTGTACACATAAGAAGGATGCACTTTTGACATACACAGTTAGATACGCAGTCGTGTATCCAAATATGTATGTCAAAAGTGCATCCTTCTTACGTGTACACGACAGTATAAGTAGATACACAACCATGCATCTTCCAAGTCATCTTGAAAACTTCATTTTTTGAATTTTCTTGTCCCATCTTTATCCCAATTTGTCTCCTTCTTATTCCACAAAGACAAATAAGTTTGAAATAAAGATAAACATCTCAAGGAATGTGTTTTTAACTCATTTTAACTCTTGAGCTACCAAATGGTGCCTAATACCAAATGGGTAAGTCATGTCAAAAGTGCATCCTTCTTATATATACATGGCAGTATAAGTAGATACACAGCTATGCGTCTTCCAGGTCATCTTGAAAACTTCATTTTCTGCATTTTCTTGTCCCATCTTTATCCCAATTTGTCTCCTTCTTATTCCACAAATACAAACGAGTTTGAAATCAAGGTAAACATATTAAGGAATGTGCTTTTAACTCATTTTAACTCTTGAACTTCCAAATTGTGCCTAATACCAAATATGAACTAAAATGAGTATCATAAGCATTTCACAACAATAATCATTAAGTGTAAGGAGTGAATGTATAAACAATTAAGCACAAATCCAATTCCCTCACACTTAGCTTTTGACCGTTCTCCGATAAGACAACAAAATCAAAGTCACAAAATAAAACACTTTCACAATTTCCATATTTCCCAAGAAAATATAGCTATAAGTAAAGAGAAATAAAATTCAAAATCATAGCAAGACTCAACATTCAATGCCTTTACTCATGATAAATCAACTATCATTTTCTTTAGAAATCCAACAATCTAGGGGTAGAATTTGACAAATTGTGTTTAAGTATGATATATTTATAGGTACACTCAAAGCACCATTTATAAAGAAAATGATAGTTGATTTATCACTCAAAACACCATTTATAATCATGACATTCCACAACTTTGCATATCATTTCATTTCTCTACCACTAAGATTCATATGCATAATCATGAATAAAAAGACTTTTCTAAGGTTGTAATATTGGCAATGGTTAAGGTGAGATGTATTTGGGTAATGTAGCACAAAAGCCAACAAAGATAGTGAAACAAGAGTAACACTCATTGTAATATGAAGTGCAAAAACTGACATTCACCTAAAATTGGGTACCATTAGCTATAATGAATGCAAAAACTATGTTTCACAGCTTAAATTCAAGTTCTCACACCACAACCCTCATGAAGAATAAGGAATTAAAATGAATCACTCATACAATTGACAACAACCAATACATTATAACCATAGGTGGTGATCCTTCGAAACAACATCTACCTTATATACATCATACTTAAATCACCCATTTTATACAAATTTAGGAGGAAAAACTAATAACATATAAATTTGCAAAACAAATGCATTTCCTTCTTGATATTTTTATTTAAACATATTTTTATTTCTTTTCTTTTCTTTTCTTTTTCTTTCGCTCTTTTTTCCTAATAAAAATTGGAAGAAGCTACATCAACATTTGGAATTCATTGATAATAGATAAAATGACATTCTAACAATTATAACCAACCCACGTATAAGCACACCCCTACGCCTATACTTTTGTGCATCCACAATCATCAATAATCAACAAATGCTCTACTAGATTTAAGGCTTAGGTAGGACATTTGGTTAGGTTTAAGGCATGTAATATGGTTAGCATAAAAAGAAAAGGAAAATAAAGCTCAAGGGAGCTTAGTAAAAGGAAAAATCATATCAATAGGTAGCTCATAAAACAAAGAGTGCCTATCTCATTTTCATGTTAATGCAAGTGATAACAATGTGGTCTCAAATAAAAATTCAAAGCAAAGTCAGGATGTACATGTCATGAAGGTTACATATGACCAAAAGACAATAAAACTGATATGGATATGTGAGTCAATAAAGGCTCAAAATCTCACTGGCTTGTGTCTACCACTAGTCACTACTCTTCTAAAGATAATTTATATTAACCAATCAAAAGAGTAAAAGTACTTGCTCAAGTTGCCATGAATTTTTCTAGTTAATTCACTCTCTAGTTATGACTACATAGTCCTACAAGCAATAGAAAAAAAAGAAATTTCTTATTTGTTTGTTTGTTTGATTCTCTCTCTTTTTGTTTGAAAACTTAAAAACATGTAAAAAATAAACAAAATTAAAAACACAGACGCATATAAGAAACAAACAACTTAAAAGCACACTTATAATCCTAACAAATGCGAAAATGTAACGCACAAGAAACAAACTTCCTTTGGGTTGCCTCCCAAGCAGCACCTTTGTTTATTGTAGTTGGCTCGATTCCTTGTTTTCCTCATCACGCGATTAAATTATGATCTTCAGGTGTCATAACTTCTGTCTTTTCCACTTGAGTTTCTTTAAGATAGGGCCTGAGTTGATGACTACTCACATTTAGCGTCTTCTCTATCTTCATCCTCTTAATCTCTACTGAATGCCTACACTTTTGAAAAATCTACAACATCTCTTCACCCTTTTGCTCCTTGTTTAATTTCTCCAGTCTGCTAGGTAAAGGTGATGGGTTAGTCTTAACAACAATTAGGGACTGAGTACTCACCTCCTAGCTAAATGATATATTCCTTTCTCCTTCAAGCTCCTTCTCAATTTCTTCTTCACTAGCAATCCCTTAGAGTAGTCCTCTCAAGATTCTTAAACTCCTTTTCACTCTATAAGGTTTTCGTACTAACATTCCTTAGATTCACCTCGGGTTGAGATGGTTACATCTCTCCGCTTTGTGATTCTAGGTAGTTGATAGCTACCATCAGTTGAACCATCTAGCTTACCAAGTTCTGGATTCTAGACCTTATATCTTGCTGGAATTGTATCACATCATGATGAAATTGTAGAGTATTAGTAGCAAGAGACATAACTAAGTCTTCCACAGATGTAGATGAGTTGAAATAAGAGGCTTCTGGTCTATGTGGGAATTGATGTGCATTCTGTAACCCATTTAGGAAGTAGTTTTGTTGGCTATTCCCTTCATAATTAAAGTTCTTATGATCACTCAAAACTTGGTTATAGAATTGGGTATATGGGTTATAGGAAAATTTTCCACCGATAGCATTAACAATATCCACTAGTGACATACTCCCTTTAATGTGTCCTTTTTATACGCAAACAAAAAAAAGGTGAAAAGATCAAGAAATAGCTAAAAAAACTAATTATAAGCAAATATATACAAAACATCAATTGAAATCAAAAACTAAAACTAAAGCACCACATTCCTCAACAATGGCACCAAAATTGAATTAACAAAATTAAATCAAATCAAATAGTAAAAAATAAGAAAATTGATGAATGATTCAATCTCTGCTTACACACAATCAAACATACTCCATTGTCTTGTTGTTTTCACACCTCTTTTATAAACTATTAATCGTAGATTAACAATAAGCTCTGTTAACCTTGATTTTTCCTTAGTTCGTATTTAATTAGAATAAGTTCTTTAACTAAACCTAGCTATTGAACAACATAGAACAAGCTATCTACATTTAGTAAGACACTCGCATTACGAATTAAGAAAATAGATTAATCTAGGTAACAACCATACAAGCGGTCATTTAACCTATGTTAAGTTATCTCTAATGATTCAATATCATTAATTACCACAAATGAATCCAAAACACAACTATTATGTATTGTATTTGAGATTCTAACAATAGGTTTATATAAAAATAATCTAATGAACGCATTCATATCATCTTTACAATAATACCTAAATTAATAGACATAGATTAACATAAGCAATCCCTAAAGAGAGAGAGATTCAACACTACATAATGAAGATATGCTCAAATGGATCCTCGACTTCAATTTCACCTCCGAATTAAAAAAAGAAAGACTAGCCCTCTATTGATACCCAAGAATTTAGAGCTCTGTCACCCATTTGTTCAAAAAGCAATCCATTCCCTCTAAGCTGCTTAAATGTCGCTTTATATAAAAAACTACAGTTCTGGGAAGATGCACGGTTAGGTGCATGACCTTGCATCCAACCGTGCAAACCAAAAGATGAAAGTTTCTTAAAGATATATGGTTGGATATACTGTATGAAAAAAGTGTACCCTTCTTATGTGTGCATGACCCTGTAAGTAGATACACAACTGTGCATCTTCCAGGTCATCTTGAAAACTTCATTTTCTTACATTTTTTTGTCTCATCTTCACCCCAATCCATCTTGTTCTTGTTCCACAAAGACAAATGAGGTTGAAATCAAGATAAACATCTCAAGGAATGTGCTTTTAACACATTTTAGCTCTTGAACTTCCAAATTGTGACGAATACCAAATATGAACTTAAATGAGTATCTTAAGCATTTCACAATAACAATCATTAAGTGTTAAGGAGTGAATGCATAAACAATTAAACTCACATCAATCTTTCAATGTCTCATAGCCTTTCAGTATCAATAAAGGTACTAGTTCCAATAAGATGTATTGTCATGAGATTTGAACATTTCAAATTTCATCTAATTCATTCTACTTATCTTGAGAACCATTCACTTATAACCATATATTAAACAAAAATTTTGTTCAACATGTCTGTAAGATTATATCCAACCTGTTGGATATCTTATAACCTTTTGTGATACAATTTAATTCTAAACTTAGTGGATAATATATCCTTCAACTAAGCATCACATCTTTAAATCATTAACTTTGACTCTTTCAAAGACTTAGCATTTCATATTTAATATGAAATCTTGCTAATTGATTCAATTGGAACTACTGAAGGTAAGTCATTATATTAGGCATAGCTATAAAAGAAATAATATTACATTATACAATATCTCATATTATATTTTCCTCTTTACATAAATCCATACTCTTATGAAATTTTATTTTGAAGGTATTTACTAGAGAATCTCATTCCCTATAGATAATCAAAAATTTAAAGCTTACGACAACAATCTCATCAAAGTGTTTCAACATTTTCAATGCTTAATTTCTACTTAGATTTAAACAATTTGAACTTTTTAAAATTTTAAATCAAAATTTCATTTAATATATATGACTATACCAAATAATGTAATTAGCAAGCATTATCCTTTTATGAATTGTTATTTCATCCAATACATTGCATGTATAAATTCAACAATTCAATACTATCATTATCTTTTCATCAAAGGTTGATTTGGTTATTCTTCAACTTGATAAGTTTCATAAAATTCATACGATTCATAAGCAAAAGGATACACATATTCTTGTATATAACTTTATGATTCTTGTTATGTTGATTTAACCAACAAGGAATAAAATGATAGTCTTAGTTATCCAACTTCATATTCTTGCCAGTTATGTTAAACATAAGTCTCCTTTGATCTAACATATACAAACTATTTGTATAAAATTAGATCAACCACTTTTACTTAACAAATGATTTCTTATCATGCTTTGAACATTATAATAATATTGAATCTAAATTCAGTATCAAATTATCATGAGTATGAACTAGAAATACATATGATCTCTATTCACGTATAGGCAAAAAAAGTCATGAAATCATTTTCTTCTAATGATTTTTTAGTAGGCTAAATTAAGTGGAACAATTCCAACAAAGTACTATACCTTTCCACTTTACTCTATGCAACCTTTTGCATCTTGCTATCATGATGTTGACACACATCTTACATGTTGTCATCAAAGTTTATGAGACATTAGTCAACTCAAAATGTTAATACATTTTTGTCATCTATATGATTTAGACATATCTCTAAAACTTGTCACCGAATCCTCAATAGGGATTATAGCAAAATTGCATAATGGGCATACAATCTTTTTTTTCTAACTTTGAGAACTCTTCTAAAACATAATCTTATGTCTAAGAAATTTGGTTCACTAACTCTTAATATCAGGGACAGATCCAGAAATATTTTGAGTGGGGGCAAAATATTTAAAGTACTCTTATATTACTGAATTTTTTTGAATGAGGGCAAAATATTTAAAGTACTCTTATATTACTGAATTTTTTTGAATGAGGGCAAAACATTTAAAGTACTCTTATATTACTGAATTAAACTAATGGGGGCAAAAAAAAAATTTTATGGGATCAAAACTTAAAATAATAATATTTTTATATCAAATTTTTTGGAGGCAGTGGGTACAAATGCCCCCACTTGCCCCTAATGTGCATCTGTCCCTACTTAGTATCAACTACACTAAACAATGTAATTTCCATTTAAAACAAAATATAAATGTATGAAAAGCAACTAATTAACTATATGCCATGACTTCCAAATGAGATTAGGGACTTTAATAATGTATTTAGTTACTCCCACTATTTTATTCAAAATAATAGCCCTCCCAATTATTCAGAAAGATTATGCTAATCTTCCTAGTGGGTTAAGATCCCATTCAAATTTACATGATCTTGAGTTTGCTCAACAAGCCAACTAAACTTAAATTAGGTAAATAACAACTTTATCAATCACATCTCATATGACTTCTAGATCTATTAAGTGATCATTCTTGCCAATACACATCTTATACGTTATTCCTAACCCTGCCTCTAAATTTATGTCATCACGAGTTTGCTTATCCAAATCACACAAGTTTAGTTAAGTAAAATCCACTATTATAGGACTAAAAATGTTTGGGTTAAAGCAGCATTGAGTTTGCTTAACTAGCCTACAATAAAATGAACATTGGTTTATTCTTATAACAATAGATGACATCAATCACGTTCTCAACATGTACTTAATATTCTAACAAGGGATTTTATATATATATATATCAAACATATAAATAAATTATGCAACTTATGAACTAATAATCAAATTATATGCATAAAACATCAAGCTTTGATTTTCATAATCCAAAATAATAAATCCAACAACTTGGAAAATTAAATTTGATTTTACTTATTGATTCCTAATTGAATTAAATTTCTATTCCAAATAGAAATTCAATTTAATTTGAAATAAAATTTTTAAATCCAGTTGGAAACTATTTCCAATTATCTTGACTCATTTAACAAAATTTAATTGAAAACAATTTTCAATATATTGTACTTCTTACTTATTATAATTTACAAAAGCTCTTTTTTTCAAAATTATATAAATAATACATTCTAATCCAATTAGAAAAATATTTCTAATCTAATAAGAAATTACTATTTCTAATCTCATTAGAAATTGCTTTCCATTAGGTTATAAAACTATTTTCTAATATTGTAAGGAAAATGCTTTTAAAATTAAATAAAATACTTTTAAATTTAATTAAAAAGTCATTATATTATTTATTTAGAGATTGATTTCTTAATTAATTAGAAAATATTTCCTTAATAGATTTGAAAAATGTTTTCAAAAATATTAAAGAAATGAATAAATAAAGAAATTTATTATTCATAAATAAAGAAAAAAAATTTCTAGATAAATTAAATTTCTAAACAAATAAAATAATAAATTTAATTTATCTTATCCAAATTGAAATAAATTTAATTAGAAACATCTTTCTTAATTATTTAATAAAACATTTTTCTTAATTTTAAGGAGTCTAAGTAATTAATTTCAATATCCAATTGAAACTAATTAATTCATATTAAGAAAAATATTTAATTTAATTCTTGAAATTAAGATCTCATCTTAATTAATATAATATCAATATATTTATAATTTCTTACGTAACCCAATTATGAAAGAAATCATTTAAAAACCTTTTCTAGATTTTAATTATTAAATTGATAAATAATTTAATTTAATAATTCAACTTCTTGAAAAATTAAACTAAATTCTAAAAATTTTCCTAATACAAATTACCTCTTGAAAATAATTTTCAATTGAAAAACGTTTTTTCAATTTTATTAGGAGTATAAATTAATTTAATCTCCATTAAACTATTCTATTGAAATTAAGGTAAAATGCGACAGATGTTGCCTGTGGGGTGCGTGCACCACACGCGCCCACAGTTAATAGCATGCGCCATTCACGCTTGTCCTAGGTGTGTACCTCCAAACGGTGGGCGCGTGGGTGAGACTTGCCTATCGTCTTCCTCTTTCCAGTTAGGGTTTTTCGTTTCTGTCCAGCTATGCCACCTTTTCACTTTCTCTATCGCCATCGCCTGCCCGGTCCGCTTGTCGCCATCGGCTATTCATCACGGGCGTTTATCGCCCTTGATGTCGTGGTGACGTCACTGATTTACAGATCGCCATTGGTTCAGTGGTTGAACTAGCACTGGTTTGTCGCTGGTTTCAACCCTTCAACACACACATACACGTAAGGAGAGACAACTCCAGAAGTCAAAACACAAAATATTTTTTCCAGAATGCAAGAACATACACATAGAGGCAGAGAGAAAACTGATTTCTAGAAACAAAAATAAAACATGAATATGGGTATACTCAGAATCATACACGCATGCAAGGCAAAAAATTTCCAGAAGTTGACAAGAACAGTCGCGAAACAAAAATGGTTTCAAGTTTTAATGAAAACATAAAACCTTAATAGTTTATCAAATCAATAACAATCAAGTTAAACAATTAAAGATGGCTTTAATAACACTATTACATGAAGTTACATGAAGGGTTTTGAGGGGTCTAGTAAGAAATTAGATTGGATTCAAATGAGCCTATATATAACTAAGCCATCATATCTCAACCTAAAACCTTAAGGCAATGAGTTATGAGTACTGTTTTTGTATATAAGTTAGTTCATCCTTATGCTCTCCAAAATACCTCAAATGGCAATGGTTCGATCACCATGTCTACTATTTTCTCACCACTTTTCTCACTAGCTCTTTCAGCTTGCGTATTCCATTTCCTATAAACTCTGGATCACTCTCCAACAACACTTCATGCAACAGCTGATGAGCTCTTGTTACCACAATAGCCAATGGGCTAGCTGCCACTAGTGATTGTATTTCTGGCAAAGATCTTGTTTTGTTCAACCTCAATGGACTACCGATTGGATACTAATTCTTTGTTCCTGCAATTGAATACCGATAATCCACTTTCTCCTTCGTAAAACTTTGGGCAAAATTGTTGGTCCACGAGCATTGTCTTCAATCTCTCCACTCCCCATCATTGCCTGAACAAGCCCTTGCTACCTCATACACCATTGCTTCTCCCTACGACACTAGTGGAAGCTCTAGAACCATAGGCCTATATAGAGCAGCGATCAAACTTCTAGATAAAAAACTAGGAAAGTACCAGTTTACTTATCCTTTTTTCTATATTAAGCTTTCTATTATTTTCTATGATTTCTTGTGTACATCTTTAAGTGTGGGAAAAGGGTACAGTATTTTTGGATTATGGAAATTAATTGTGACTTAAGCATATTTTAATTTTTATTTATTTATTCTTCATTATAAAGATCCCTAATCTCTCAATTTTTAACTTGGATAATTTTGATTTTTTAATTATGGAATTAAGTTAGAATATGAAAGGATGAAAGCATGATTAGATGGATTTTTAATTGCTATATTATGAATGCATGTTTGAGTATTGACGAAATGAAAGTGCCTAGAGTTTTGTAAAAATGAGAATAAATTGTGAGGTTTTGAGCCTATGAACATTTATTTTTGTTATATTAGCTCTATTTTCTTTTGTTATGTGAATATCATGCATAGATGGATAACTATACAACATGGTTTTATTATGTATATTGACACTGAGGCATTAAGATGAAAAAGGAACCTATATTACATCCTTGTTGACCTTTCCTTTGAACATACTTTACCCTATTTTTATCTTTTAAGTATCACCAATTTTAAGCCTTATCCTTGTCTTTAGATTATGTTAACCATGTTATAAGTCGATAATCATTTTTTTATTATCCTTATATTTATTTTTTCACCTAGAAGGATTGTATTTACTTGATTGTATACGTATTTGATTTAACAAAGAGTTATTAAGAATGAGGAAAGGTGTGAGCTTGTATATTTGAAGTTATATCTTCTTATATGGTACTTATCAATATTTTGTATATTCTCCTTATAAATTTTAAAAATGAAAATATTAACATAAAATAATAAAAAATGTTTTTTAAAGTGTTAAAATTATAAGAAGAATGATAAGATACATGATGTGTTTTGCACCTTACGTACATTTTATGTGGAGATTTAAGTGTGGTTTAATCAATTTTTTTGTATGATATTGCTTATGCAATTTTCTTCATATTGACTAACCCAAAATCTATCCTTCATCATACCTTACCTAAACCTTCTTATAGATTAGCTAAAAGACCATTTGATTATTTGCATGATATATTAATAAGCCTATGATTAAAACTCCTTTTATATATTGATTTGGGAGTTTTATTAATGATCACACTAAACATTTTGAGTGAGTTGAGTGAACCTTTTATGTGAGGGTGTTACATTATGTGGAACTTGATTTCAAAAGAGTTATCAAAATGTCATTTGTAGTTTTGTCTTGTGAAAAATTTATTTGAGATTGCTTGATTCTAATATTATTATGATTTAATTCTTAAGGCATGACAATTAAAGTGATAATAGATAGGCTAGCAAAAGAAGAAGATGGGGATATTAAGAAGAGTTAACGAATTGGAATTATTATTTTCTTAATGACAAGCAAATGCTTAAGTGTGGGGAAGTTGATAAGTAGTGTTTTAGTCATATTTTTAGTCTCATATTTAATGTATTTTTATTGTTTATCTGACTATTTTTATCGATTTTGATATTTAAGTTGTTCATATGTTGTTTCTAGGTATAATTCACTCATTTAGAGCCAAAAGAAACAAATTTGAGTAAGTTTGGAGCAATTTGGAGTTGTTTTGATTGAGTTATGGAGTGCTTGACAATGTATATGGTGATGTTGGACAATTTGGGGTCATGTTGAGTGCACTATAGAACACACCCATGTTAGCTAGTACAAACCTATATTGACTAGCAAGAAAGCCATGTTATTGGTGCAACATGTATTTGTGCACGTGTTAGCTTTACATAGAGTTGTGCATTAATTTAAAGAACAATGTCACCATCACACGCATATTGATGCTCATATATCTTATTATATTTGAATTTCAAATTTAAAAAGATAAGATTAAGTGACAGAAGATATAAGAGGCAAGGGAAATGCATGAAGAAACCCCTAAATGGCTCAAAGCAAGAGAAATAACCAAGGAAACCCCTTTGGAGTGGATTTTCATCAATCTAGAGTCAAGTTTTCATGCTTTAAAGGATTTCAATCATGTTGTCCTTGATTTTTAACTTTTTCCTTTAGTATTGGTGTTCTATTGGATATTATGACGAGTTAAACCATTTATGGTACCTTGATTAGATGAATCTCAGGGTGGATTTTGTAGTGACTTTAATTTAATTTAATTTATTCTTTGAATTCATTAAAATTCAATTATGTGTTCTTATTTATTCTTGATTTGATATTGCCAATATACGAATTCATGCACGATTTTATGCAATTAAGATTAAGAAATTCAATGTATGATCAAATCTAGCATAATTAAAAGGAGTTACATACAAATAGGTTGTCTTTATAGGTTGTGTTTTCTATACACGATAGATAACATGGATGTGCTTATAGACATGTTTAACTATGGGAGATGGATATAAAAATGGGTATTGTTATGTTCATGTTAATCAATTTATCAAGTTTCATAAGGGTGATATTTTAAATATTATTATCAGTCTAAGATTGTGTTTTCTTATTATTGGTATATTTGATGGAGAGAAAACAATTTATTTATTATTTTATAGAAATATACATTAATTGAATTGTTTGTATTGAGGCATGTAACTTTATATATCATAGGTAATGAGAGATGTTTCAAATTGTCTATACAATTAGTTACTAAAACAAACAAATGAATATACAAATCAATGAAAGTAAGGGTCGGATTTCATAAACTTAAGCAAGTTATTTAGCACTACTTTTTTAATTGTAAGTGATTGTTTTTGTATAAATTGAATTATTTTGTATATGTTTGATTAATGGTGTAAGTGTTTTTTATGATGCAAATCATGTTTTTTATTACTTGAATAAAATGTCAAATGTAAATTGGATGTATACATTATTTCATCCAATTTCAATCACATTTAATAATTTCAGAAATATATAGTACATCAAAATATATAGTTCTTTTGTAGCCTTAGATTGTTTATGAACTACCCTAAACACAGGCATGTTAAATCACGTGTGTGTGTTTAGAGAATCGCTATGCTTGTATATGGAAATTAGAGGGATCAATATATTTGAGTTTTTCATAGCTCCGATTTCATTGGATTTAAAAATTTATGCAAATGTTAATAATTTTAACCTAATGTATTAAGTAAATGTCATTAAATTTATTCTAAAATTCACTTAATTTCATCAAAACTATGGAGTTATGTTTAGTATTCGTGATATATTATTCAAATTTTCATTAGTTGAAAATATGATACGTGAAATTTTGTTCGAATCGTTTCAAAATTCTATAAAATTGTTAATAAGCTAATGTAAATAGAAGTATATTTCAAGTATTATAACCATAAACTTCATTTAATGTTATGGATTGAATGATTATATTTTAGTGTAAAATACCTTCAATTTGTTCAACAATGTGCAGAGCACATTATTCATTATTGGTTAAGGATTTGTAATTATAGTCTTTGTTAATTGAATGATTCTTCAATTGTAAATTGTATATGAAGGTTATTCCATATAATTTCACAAACCATCATATATGGGATTATGTATCTTTTGAATAAATATGCAAGTTTATATGCATGTAACTTGACCCATATTTCAGAAAATGCCCATGTAAGATAGTACTTCTGGGTTCTGATACCAGATAAATGTAGCACCCCATTCCCGGGCCACCCAAACCCGACATCAATGGTGATATCCGAGTCCGTGCCCCCCGAGGGTGGCATGCCCGAGTATTCACTCGATTAAAAACTCAGTACAATTTTTTTTCAAAACAAAGTAATGAACACATACGCGGAAATCAAATTTTAAAAATTGGCCACTCTTTATTTCATAAATATTTGCATTTACAACATTTCAACCATTTCATAATTTATCAAAAGTTCGCTTTCCACTAGGGCCCATTTTTTAGTCAAAACACTTATGATTACACAAGATTAGTACACTTCATAATCCATTACAAAATACTTGTAGTCATAATTTCATTGCATTACAAAATCATGTACCAATCTTTCCAAATTGGAAAGTTATTACATTACAAAATCATTCATATACATATCGTACAGTATGCATGGAATATACAATCTAATACAAAAATAAGAGAAAGTACAATGCAAACACGAACTGATCCCAACCTCTATCTTTCACTTGTATGCAGTAGGCGTACTCCCGTTTGTTTCACGGGACACTCTTCAAAACCTGAAAAATAATTGCAAATTTTGGGTGAGTTTTGCGAACTCAGTGAGTGACCATCATCGATGGCTCACCCAATCACATAACACATATCACATCAGTACACATCTTACACTTCTCATTCAATACAATTTAATCACTTATTTTATGCATATGCAGTGCACATGAGACTCACTTTTCATTTGTTATTTTATTGTGACCGAGGGCCTAAACTGTCCCATATAGAGCTCATTAATCGTTAAGCCTAAGGCTCTGAATCACTTTTGAGCTCAAAGCTCATTTTCACTCGTTGAGCTTTAAGCTCTATCATTGGCTACTCTAGTTACAGCAGCCATTATATGATATGCATTCATGAAATGGAATGCGTCACTCACATTTGCATAAACCCATTCATTCCTATATCATCGGACCTTAGTCCGGCATTCAACTTTAGAGTTGAGAATTCACATTTTCATTTATATACAATGCACATTCAGATCACATTTAACAATTACATTAAGTACACTTAGTTCATCCAATTCACATTCAATGAGCACTTCAATATCCCAATCAAACATTACATCATCGGACCTTCTATCCAGAACCGAACATAAGCAAACACTTTCATATAACCAGTCAATAGTCAATCAATACAAAAATCCAAATAAAACAAACAATAAAATGAGACCATCTCGGTCTACTCACAGCACGCTCCAGATTAGCAATTGCTTCCAAGATCTGGAAACTCCTTAATATGGGCGCTTATCCTGCACATCAACATTATGTTGTACATACATTATACATACATTAATACTTGCACAATTATAACCATTCATGTAATGCACACATGTGTATATAGAATATATACAATGCATGTTCGTGACAATACCGAGTATTTTTCCATCAATTTCATCGCATAATCGTTCTCATATCAAAACCCATATAAGTATAATTTATACTTAGGTTTAAGCCTCATTAAAACCATTAAAATCTCCATTCCTTTCTCATTGTCTCACTTTCAGAATTTTCCAAAACGCACTTTCGGGTATACTATTCATGTTCAATTAGAAAGTGAAACTGAAGTAATTTGGCCACACTCTCTTTTAGAAAAGTGTTCCCCTATGTCTTATGAATCCATTGATACCAAAATCACTCAATTTGGTTTAGTAAATAGGAAGATATACCTCAAGCATTTTCAGACTGCTCATATACAAAAACAGTGCATTATGTACATTTTCCATCCAGAATTTGAATATCTTAGAGAATGAATCAAAATTCCACTTTTTCAGATGCTTTGTAGACCTATAACACTAGGTCACTCCAATTTGAAAATCACCTCATTTGGAGTCCTATAGATCCAGATACAATCAAAACATTGAAGTATTCTCAATAAAACTAATCTCATTTACACTGTTCCAACAGACTCCCATAATTTCCTTTGATCACTTCTTTTTCAATTTAATTCAGAATGCTACAAAATTTTATGGAGAGGTAGCACAATGTCTTAGAAATCGTTTGGTTCAAGAATCACCTCATTTGGAGGTCAGATGATGAAGTTATGATCAAACGAATCAACCATGTTCATTTTTTCCCTCTTAACAAACCTATGTTGGCGCGATTGCCATAACTTTCACCATAGATTTCGGAATGCTTTCTTGTTTGGACGGTTAGAAATAAGACATCTAGGGCCACAACTTTCATGAAGACCAAAACTTGAAATATTGTCTTTTTCTGGGTCAAAATATACGAACCATGTGGATTTACACGGTCAGGCCGTGTAACCTTCGGGTGAAATGTGTCCCTGCGCCCCAAAAAAACACTGCCCGTGTGAATTTATACGGGCAAACCATGTAACCTTCGGATTACATGAAATTTTCACCTCCAAAACTCCTCCAAAAGGTCCTAAACCCATTCTAACCTTCCATACACTCTTAAGGATCCCAAATTCACTTATTTTTAAGCAATTATCACTCCATACCTATCTAAACATAAATAAAATTGCATTCACTTCCAAATCTTAACTCATTTCAACCATCATCTCTATGGATAACTCCCTCAATTATACCCAATTTCAACTCAACATATTCCATGCATATCTCTTATTCTCCACTTGATCATAAACACTCCAATATAATGCATTACCACACACACAATACATAACACAATATAACATTCATCTATGACTTTTGTTGCACTCCCATCTCCTCAAGTCATGTCCAAATTTGGAAGTCTTAAAGACAAAATTAAAAGTCAATCTCTTCACAAGAAATGTAGCCAAACACCTATAGTTTTATCTACACTAAAAATCATCTCAATTGCACAACTATAGAGGGAGTTATGGCTAATACATTGAAGCATACTCAAAGAAAATTTCCAGATTTTCAAACTTCCAATATGTTACATCTAACTCATCTTCTACCCATTTTATCTCTTCCATTACACTTCCTCATCATCATCTACCCAATACCACTTAATACAACAATCACAAACAAATCATGATCTAGAATGATCATTAACCCAAAAACAAGACAAGTTTATATATCAATTGCCATTGAAATATCTCTTTCACAACCACTTCACCTTAGAGACATGTATAATATAACTCATCACAACCAATCATCCATAAACAACTTCTAACCCATTATTTAGCATCTACATGCAACAAAACATCAACCTATATCTATGTATGTTCATTTATTCACCAACCTTCTGTAAGTGTAAGTCGACTTGTGCACTTGCGCAACTCTACTTATACATCTACAATACTCATAAGTTGACTTGTATGTCGATACAACTCGACTTATGCCTGTACAGTACTGTAAGATTGTTAGAGTAGTGCCCTAAAGGCAATCGCCCTTAGCGCGTTTTGTACAAAGTTGTGTG
>JAOQMR010000002.1:24593295-24603987 GCA_027563865.1 Erythroxylum pelleterianum
TGATCTCATCATGATTTCCTCCATACTATATTTTGTATCAAGGACTTCATTAAATCAATTTAAGATCAACATCAAATCCATAAATGTATGAATATCGAAATAATGAAAATTTTCTTTATTAATCATAAAATGATTTGTACAATTAGTGCTAAAGATGATTGCTTTTAGAGCACTTCTCTAGCAGTTTGAGTTTCTGGTTTTTGTTTTAGTTTTTTTTTTCCTGTTTTCATAATTTATGAGTTTCTGGTTTTTGTTTTTTTCCCATATTTCATAATTTATGAAAACTCTAAAACTTGTTCTTTGTTTTCTGTCTATGGCTTTTTCATGATCTGATTTAGTGTCATCTAAAATATATATTATTGAATTATTAATAAGAATTTATGAATAATTCAATTTAAGATTGTATGTTTAATTATCTGTTTATGAACTTATTGCATTTTATATTATATAAAAATATTTATTATATTTTATTTTGATAACTAATGTTTTATTTTTATTTATAATATTTAATATTTAATGAATATATAAAGTTTTCCACTATCGATTAGGAAAAAAACCTAAAAGTTAAACAGACAATAAAAAGACAAATATTAAATTAATAAAACTAAGATAACTTTAGTTGGGTTCAGTTTCTTATAACTCAGGTCTAGCTAATTTTTTAAATTTAAAGTCCAATTTGATGAAGTTCAAGCAGAATGCAGTTTAATTAAATTGTGATCGAAAAAATATTTGACAAATAATATCATTTTAATCAATTGGTTCTTAAATTACTAAACAAAACAATGTTTGAATCAATCCAGGTCATTTAGATTTTGTTGCCCATATCTTCCCCAACTCAAATTCATCAAAAAAAACCCTTCTGCAGATACATAAATACAGAGAGGTTGGAAATAAGGATGTATATATATGTACATAGTTTAAAGGATTAGGATTTTCGACGAGGGTGACCCTTTTAACACTCCCTTGTTTGGATCATTCCAAACCCATTCAAGCCCATGTTTAGAGTTCAATTCAACAAATAAAGTTGCTTTATTTGATTTTTTTTTCCCAGATAAAGGACCCACCCAAAACCAAAAGCCATGCTCGCCGACTTCAAACTGTGTCTTCCGTTAACATCTCTCATATTCTCCGCTAAAACTCGCATGGACTCGCCGCCTCAGAGCCCCAACCGCTCAATTTGGAACTCTGCTTCTCGTTCTCCTCCCAGGAATGTCGAAATTAAAGAGACAGGTGATCATATGTCCATAACATTGCAGGAATGGCAAGGATGGGGCTCTGTGTCTCCTGTTCCTGCAAAGGTTCTACAGGTTGTTGATGATTTGAAGGTCTTGGAGAGGAACATTAATGCCCAGATGAGCTTTGGTGGCAGTGGTGGAAAACTTCAAGTAGGCTGCTCGCAGGACCTCTGTTTAGATTATAATTGAAATAGAAAAGTCGAACAAAAAAGTTGCCACCTTTATCATGCAAGTACTGGAAATTGTGTGAGGATTCTCAGTCTTTTGATATAGGGAATACATCGTAATAACACGATTTGTTTTGCTTTCCTTTCTTTATTAATTTATTTGACTTGTTCTTTATGAAGTCAATTTTCAGCAGATTTAATTTTTGATCAATCAACTCAAGTTGATTGAGACGTGGCTCATTTACATCTTCTTAAGTTTTGATTTGCTTGTTACCTTGTTATGATCTATATAATTCATAATTTTTCCTGTCATTAATCTGAGTGGAGCTCTGTAGTATGAAATGAATTCATTCAGTAACATGTATGAGCACTTCATTCTCATTAGTCCTATTTATGCTGTAATAAAATTCCAATATGTTCTGGTTTATGCAACTTACAATTTCTTTTTGGATGTTTTAACAAATATCCATATTATGTATTTCTTCAAATATGTACACGATATGCTTATATGCTTGTATGTAAAGAAGTCTGACTTAGGATGGATAAGTATTTAAATTTTAGCGAAATTCATTTACAAGTGTTCCGACGGTTTCTTTGTGATGTTATCAACCTTCTATGCAAATGCCAGGGACATTTTAAAGTTCAAGAGGATAAAAAACACAGAGCAACATATCAGGCACTAAGTGATTCTGAGCAGAAGATTCAGTTCTTTTCAGCTAGACAAATTGCTTGTCGTTTGCTTGGAAGTAGAGGTTATCTTTGCCAGAAGGTATGCGTTGCTTTGTAGTTTATAGTAACATCACCTGGGGTTTAATGCATGATATTTTCCACCTATTTATGGGGTTTTGTTTCTAATTTCTCTTTCCTTTCCATTTTTTTTCTGAGAGATATCAAGGATGGTAGGACTATGATTGGGAGCTATGGTTGTTTTCTAGATGAGCTATGATTGGGAGCTGTGGTTGCTTTCTAGATATGTTGCACAAAGAGGACAGCATCTGAAATTTTGTCTTTTGCTTCCACTTCTCTTTTTATCTGATGTGAAAGCTTTTGATCTGCAGTGCTGGCTTCCTATGGAAGAAGATTGCATGTGTGCAAAAATAAAACGCTGCTCTATGTGGCATGGTATACGATTCTGGTTGTACATGCATCCGAAGGTTAAGATCCTTTCTTTATATCCCATGTAACTATAACCCTCATACCCAAATGCCCAAATTCCTAATCAATTTGTTTCAGGATTTTTTAAGACAAAACAATACTGGAAAATTGTTGTGGCAAGTATTTGGAGTTCATTCAGCCACTTTATGTCTTTTTGGTGTAGCAGAAGATGAGGACATCATGTGGAATGCATTTAAAGTAGCAGGTTAGTTCTAATTGAGCTTTGTGAAGCATTCAGGCATGCAACTAGGACATAATGAACCTGACACTTGAATATTATTGGACATGTAATAAGTTTGAGTAAAAGTATCTAATATTATCAATGACACTGTATGTTTATGCTAAAAAGTTATGGTATTTCTAATTTCCTTTTTTAATTTTAAACCATGTTACAAATTAGCATAGTCTAGTCTTATGACATCTTTAATACTCATAAGCACCATACTTTGTGTACTTTTGATTACCCAAGGCGCCATTATTATCAGGAAAAAATTATGTTAGTTTTTCTCATGTCTTGTTGATGCAAACAATACTTAAAGCATGATAATGATTACTTAAAATTAGTGAAGAGTAATTAAGTTGTCATCCTATATAAGTGCAGCAGGGTACCTGCTGAAACTGTTGACGTTACTTTATGCAACCAAAATGCAGGAAAACACAATGTCTGGTGTCTTTATCCCAACAACAGTACAGTGCAAAAGTCACTTCAGGATGCTCTCAAAGAAGGATTTACAGCTGATCTAGAACATGATCCCACTGCGGTATACTTTCTTACAGGATTTTTATATGTTTTCTCTTTCTAACTTAGCTTGGTATTCAATTGGAATGGAAGTTTATTTTGGATTACGAGGAAGGTATGTGTTGTTTCCTTGGCATGTTCATGAGAAACCATGGTTAGTTGAGAGAAGTTGTCAATTCAGACTACTATACTTTAAAATGCAGAACTTTTGTTGCATATGGTGTGCATATCTGAAGGACTAATATTACTGATGTGATTCCTGAGTAATAGATTTATAGGTATTGTTTTGATGCAAAGTTAAGGAGAGACATAGATTGATCAGGAAGTTGTAATTATTTAAGCTACTGTTCTTGATGCATGAAAAATAAAAACTTTTATTTTCCTTGTTACAAAAGTAAAATATTTCTTCTTTAATTTGTCTTTGTTACTTTATGTTTAAGTTTATTAAGGAATAATAAGAATCCTTGTTAAATATTATTTTTTATTTTTATTTTATAGTTTAGTGGGTTTTCCTATTCTATTAGGACTACAGTTTTAAGTCATATATATATTTATATATATATATATATATATATATATATATAGATTATGTTTCCAACGGTCAATAAATAAGAAGATAGAGAAGCTTTTCAAGTGTGGAACTTTTCTAGACTCTTGAAGTGATTTCTAGAAACATATTGGTGTGATTCTGATGGTTTTTTTTATTTTCAATTCTTAGGTTGATTCCTACTTTTCGATACAAATATAGGAGCAATGCCTAGATCTATCCTTTATCTCATAAATTCTTGCCCAAAAATCCTCAATTCCACCCTTCTAGTAGCTCTAGATTTATGGTTTATATGTATGCCATCAAATTGCTAGAATGTCCACTGTTTTTCCTAGATCAATTTGAGTTTGGTTGTTGCAGTAATGTAATTGATTGACAGAATATGCTGAGATCTGAAAACGCTTGACTCATTTTTCTTTAATATAGATCTGAAATGCAGGATGAGTACTCATCATGCGTGGAACATAAAATGTCAATATGGGGAAAAGACATGCCTTAACCTATCAAAATGTGATCAATAGGTATGATGATGGTTAGGCTAGAAAGCATGCAGTGATCAACCAGAGACTAGGCTATTCCACCATTATCCATAAGCAAGCAGTCATTTGGGATCATAAAATGAGAAATGTGGAAAGAAAACTGGATAATAGACTTTCATTTGCACTGCTTTTCTTTGCTGCTCAAGCTTTTGCTTCCAAGAACATCTCAATGTACTTATCTTGGTACAGAACTATAGACTAGGGGTATTGATCTAGCGTGAAAAACTCCACCAATGTTTCCCCAATTATTTATTTCAATTAATGGTTGTCAGTTGGTGCAAATATAGTGACAGGATTTGAATGAAATTAAATCTCAAGTTTGTTCAAGCTTTTACCACATCCTTGCAATCATAGCCACTGCCTAGTGGTGAAGAAAACAGAAACAAAGAAATTATTAACGGGACACTCTGGATTTGAATTTTAGTTTGCAGGTTATCATTTTTTCTTTTTGTTCAAATGGTTGTCACACCACGTTAACTCATTCCTTTTATCAAGTATACATGTTTTTCTTTGTGATGTAACCAAATGGTGATTGTCTTGTATGACCCTCTTCACAGATGAGTGATGGTAAATTTGTGAATTTTGTTTTGATTGATGGTACATGGAGCAACTCTTCTGCGATGTTTAGGCGTCTCAAGGTAATAGTATAAAGCTCTTTTTGTCGCTTTTGGTGCATGGATCAAATCCCAGAGTCTTATCATTATAGAATGTAGTTCTAATTGTTAGGATGCAATAAGCAAATACTTTCCTTGCTAAGTCTGACTGTAGTTCCATCTTTGGCTTTCTTTGATTTAGCTTATGCGCTGGATATTCTTATACAGGAAAGGGCCAAACATGTGTGGGGAAAGGAGGATATGTTTTGCATCTCTCTGGCAACTGGTGGATCTGCAATGCATAAACTGCGGTGAGATATATACTTGCTCAACTGTCTTCTGTTGCAGATTTTATTTTATCCTACTTGTATCAATGTATCTGATTCTCGCACACACCATCACCCACAAACACCCCTGTTCATCTCATTATTATTTGAATTTCTAGTATGTATTACATTGTTGTGAGTTGTATCTGTTAACGTTATCTGAGGGTAGCCCCCAGCCATCATGGGATCGTACCTGCACAGCAGCTGCAGCAATTGGCCTTCTGTCTGAGCTACAATGTCTTCCAGGGTTTGACTCTTTTCAATTGGGTGAGCAGGCTGAAGCTTTAGAGAATGCTTTAGTTGCTTTATTGGAAGCACTAACAGCTCGGCGTCTTAGAATGGGCCGATCAATAACACGCAAAGTGAGACACAATCGAGATATTTGTTGATCACTGGTGCAGAATCAGATTTTTAAGCTCAAGTATGCGTTGAATTCTTGAGGCTATTCTATAATCTTAATCTGAAACTGCCCAACTTACTAATACTCATTAGCATGCATTTAGTACTTCACGTCTTGGTGCTCTAGTTTATTGACTATGCAGATAATTGAAGAATTTTATGAGATTTCTGACATGGCATATTGTGGATAATGGAACATATGAAGGAATTATTTAGTTGGTCAAAACTTTAGAACTAGCTTGTGTTGATCTACATGTTGCACTTAGGATCCACATTCTAATCATGTGCGTTCAGCGCTCTTTTTGAGAATAATTTGTTAGCCTGATGTGCATGTTCTGATTGTGGGTCCTTTTTCGTGTGCTTCACGCTAACTACTGTCGTAAGCAAACATCAATTTGTCAGTACGAGGTAGAATGCTAGTTAGGATGCTAAACTGCTTCGAGTGATAATTCTGAGGATACCTAAAGTCTACCAATCAGATAATTTTGAGCATACCTAAAGTCTACCAATCACATCTACAATTTTTTCATTTCAAGAAAGTACTTGTTTTACCTAGCTGCCTGCATATCCATGTTGGACATGATCCAAGAAACTTGCATGGTCACAAAGACTAACTGAGCTGGATAGTTTTGCAATTAATTCTGTGTTCCAGTGGTTGTATGCAACTCAGCAGAATGATTGGGAAGAGGTGAGAGAGTTAGTATTTATTGGATGACTTGAGTTTGCAAGAAAGACGCAAATATGATGCTAGATTTGCTTCCGGCATAAGCAATTTGTTAAGAACTCGTATGGTCTCATGCGACATTGTAACTGGTGCTTGATTATTCTTGATATTGATTCTTTCTCCTTACTTCGTGAAAGCAAACACAAAAAAAAATAGAGGAAGTTTTATAGCACGAGTACGAAACAAGATCACTAAGCAAAACTAAGACACGTCAAATTTGGCCCGGGTTGATTTTGACCCGGTTGGTCCACTATATCGGGCCACAGGCTAAGGTCGGGCTAGCTTGTGGTCTAACCTTTACTTTAAATGTGATGTTGTTTTTGACATTTTGTATAAAGTGGGCTGGGTTGGCCTGGCCGGCTCGTGACCTGTCGGGCTATTGGATGAGCCACGAGTTGGGTCACAGGCCACCCGAACCCACGGTTGGGCCGGGTGTTTTACTTCTTTGATACAAAGTGTTCACTTTAGTTGTTATTGGCCTCTAATTTTACTACTTTTCTAAATATAGGTAAATAAATGAACGATGCACATAATAAGATATCTTTCATGTGTAAAACGTACAATTTGTGCGTTTGGTGCAGCACAGCATTTTGCTATATTCTTCTTTCTTTCCTGTGTCTTTCGTTCTGTCATATTAGTAATAACTTATCCAATAACAACGTAAAACCCCTAATGCACCTTTCTTTTATCAAATCTCAAGAACATGGGTTTAATCATGAGGGTAGTATTTTATCGTGGTGTAGGATCTCAAGTTTTTATGTTCTAGATCAACTGTAAATCCTTCTTTGAGAGCATCCTGAAGTGACTTTTGCACTGTATTGTTGTTGGGATAAAGACACCAGACATTGTTTTTTCCTGCATTTTGGTTGCATAAAGTTGCATCAACAGATTCAGCAGGTACCCTGCTGCACATATATAGGACGACGACTTAATTACTCATCACTAATTTTAAGGAATTATTATCATGCTTTACGTATTGTTTGCATCAGTGAGTCAAACTAACATAATCTTTTCCTGATAATAATGGCGCCTTAGGTAATCAAAGATACACAAAGTATGGTGCTTATGAGTATTAAAGATGGAAAGGAAAGAGAGATTAGAAACAAAACCCCATACATAGTTGGAAAATATCATGCATTAACCCGAGGTGATGTCACTATGAACTACAAAGCAACATATACCTTCTGGCAAAGATAACCTCTACTACTTCCAAGCAAACGACAAGCAATTCGTCTAGCTGAAAAGAACTGAATCTTCTGCTCAGAATCACTTACTGCCTGATATGTTGCTCTGTGTTTTTTATCCTCTTGAACTTTAAAATGTCCCTGGCATTTGCATAGAAGGTTGATAACTAACATCACAAAGAAACCATCGGTACACTTGTAAATGAATTTCGCAAAAATTTAAATGCTTATCCAGCCTAGGTCAGACGTATTTACATACAAGCATATAAGCATATCGTGTACATATTTAAAGAAATACATAATATGGATATTTGTAAAAACATACAAAAGAAACTGTAAGTTGCATAAACCAGAATATATTGGAATTTTATTACAGCATAAATAGGACTAATGAGAATGAAATGCTTATACATGTTATTGAATGAATTCATTCCATACTACAGAGCTCCACTCAGATTAATAAAAGGCTTCTGTCGCGATCGTGACTTTGCTCATGCAGCTCCATGCACGTCCAACGCCTTTGTTCTTCATTTATCTGTTATTCAACACTAACAAACACATCAAACACCTTAAAAACCATAAAATTAAGATTGAAAACATGCTCTCAACCTCATAAACACTTAGAATATAAAAAAAACTCTCAAATTAACACAATCTTAAGCATATAGATGTGATAATCATATGATAAACACCTATAAACATACTAAAACACCAATCAAAACATTCTATAAACTACACCTATCAACCAATAATGGAAACCCATCCATAAAGCAAAACTTAAGACAATTCACTATTGGATTCGTTTCTAAACAAGATGATTATCTATAGGTACAAACTGACAGCACTAAGGCATAACAAGGTTATCCAACTTAGTTTGATTGTGTGAATAAACCTAGTAGATCAGTTGAAATAACAAACTTTACATTGGCTAAGGGACATATGAGCAATCAGGAGACAAAAATAGGAGACTTTACACCAGCTTTGAGGAGGTCTAATAGAAAAGAAAAGGCTATGAAAGCTAAGAACCCCTCCTTTTCCTTCGCCTCATGTCAATAATTGTCTAGAATATGAGGAGGCTCAATGACCCTAACAAACAACAAGTACCGTTTGATTACCTATAAGGAATAAAGCTGGTTATAATAGGTCTTTTGGAACCAAGATGAAAGAAAGTAAAAGTAAGGATATGAGGTTTTTCCCCAAAATATGGTCAACTCTCACAACCATAAAGAACATGTCAATGGAATGATAGAGGTAGGATATGACCCCAAGATGACATCAGTAGTTTCTCAATGAGTGACCAAGTTATCCAACTAAATGTTAAGCTTAAGCAAACCAGTACAAAACTATGCATAAGCTTCATATATGCTAAAAATTACGCTCTTTAAAGAGCTGAATTGTGGAAGTTATCAAACTTATTAGCTCAGGTGTAAACAAGCCATGGCTCTTTCTTGGAGACTTCAATTGCATCTTATACTCCACAGTGATGAATGGGCATAATAACCCTTTGTAATGAACTCAGATCATGTTGAACTAAGATAAAGGTAACAAAGCTCAGCTATAAAGGATACTAATTCACTTAGAACCACTAAAAAGGGGAAATGGTTCCTCATAAGGAAGCTTTATAAGGCAATGAAAATAATCAACAGTGGATACAAGGATTCTAGGAAAGACAAGCTATCTTTAACCAGCAACTCCCCTTAGACTACCCTACCATTGAGGTCCATAACATGGTAAATGTTACCAAAAGAATCTAACCCTTTAGGTTCTTCAATTACCTCTTAAATTTAGATGGATTTTAAGAATAGTGGTGGAAGACATAGATCTAGAGATTTAATGATATGAACAATTCAAATTTATCATGAAGCACAAGGAAGTCAAAAGGAATATAAAGAGACTACATGAGGAAGTTGTAAAGAGTAAAAGACTAAATATTGAATGCAATAACCAAATCTTTTACCAGGAATAAGAGGAACTTTGTTGAGATCCCACAAACCCCCTAAAAATAGAAGCTGAATGAAAAGCTCTAAATCAATACGTAATATTTTGTTTGAATTCTTTCTTGAGAGAATGGAATTGAAAAAGTAAGAGTAGCGTCTGTCACCATCTTGCAGCAATGATATTCTTGCTTATTCATGTTTTACTTTAGGATAGGATATCATGGACAATATAATAGGCCTACCGACACCTTTTAGGAGGTTTGCAATTTTAGAGTATTTAAAATAAGAAATATTTCATTTCATGTCTTAATTTTTCCTCTTCAAGGAAAAGGGAGTGAATTTGGAGAATAATTATGACAATTTGGATTGATTTTGGAAGAACTGTAGAAGGATCTTAGAATATGGTAACTACATGTAAATGTGTTAAGGTCGGACTAGTGTTTGGTTCATGTTACTTTTTAAAGTTTAGGAGTTCGGATTTAAAGAAAAAGATATATAACTTTTTAGGAAGGAAATATGTGAAAGTAGTGAAAAGTTATTTAGATGCCATTTTACATTAACTATTCATTAAGAATAAATCAAATTTGGAAGAAAAACATGGATTTAGTAAGATATATCAAAGATTCAAGATTCAAGATGCATGACAATGACAATGATTTCTTATTCTTGTTTTTCTATTTTTATGTTATTTTTTCTTATTTAGTTATTGGGATAAAGATTTAGGGGAGATGGACCCCATGATTTGATATATTAAATTGACTAATCTTTAGTTTAATGAATTTTTAGTTTTTTAGATTTATTCATTTTCTATAATTAATTGAACTAAAAGAGTTTAAGATACGATTATTTGATTCATACATTGAAATCCAAGAAATGAGATATGTATGATGAGTTACGTAAGAGAGAACCATAAGAATTAAAGTAAAACCTGTCAATATAATTCATAGAGCGAATTAATGTATTTTTAAATTAGAAATATATTCAATCTTGAGATACAAGTTATATATCTCAAGAAAGAAAATAATTGTACTAACACAAAAAATCTAGAATTATTCATTAAATCAAGTTGGAGTCAAACATCTTTCCTAAATCTAGCTTATTCGTAAATTATTTTATTCTTTATGATTAGTTTATTTTGGTGTTTTGA
>JAOQMR010000002.1:24635240-24651845 GCA_027563865.1 Erythroxylum pelleterianum
TACTCTACCCATATCCATATCCATTTTTTATGACTCAACCCATATTCATATCCATATCCATCGGTTTTTACGATTTATTACCCATATCCAAATCCATTGGGTCGGGTAGTGGGAATATTAATCAAGTTAAAAACCCATTGCCATCCCTAGTCCTGATCTCCTCTTCCCTTGTATTCAGAAGTAGATGCATGATTAGGCGTTTGTATTCACGAGTGCATGAGGTCTTGATTTCTGATCTGTAGTGAGATTGAACTCTAGTCATGAATTTACTGAGTAAGATGGAACGGGGACTAAATTCTCCATGTGAGAGCTATTCCTCTGCTACAGTGAGGGTTCAACTGATTTATAATCAGTTGTTCTCTTTTGCTAGCTATAATGAGCTCTATAAGAGAGAGTAGGGAAATAGACTTCTGTTCAAACCTTCTGTTGTTCTTCTCCTTCCAAATTGCTTGAGTGCAAGTAGTCACCAAGATTAGAATAACAACTCTATCAAATTTAGAAACATGTAGATGGGGTACAATATAGATCTATGTTAAGAACTAGTGTTGTCAGTGATTTTTTAATAAATTGAGAGTTTTCTTTAAGGAGAGCAACACAAGTATAACAAGGATCTATATTGGACGCATGTTTATCAAGGTGTCTTGAAATTCTAGGCTTTTATAGGATTAAAGAGATATAGACATGGGGGTAACTATTAGAAAAACGATGGTCATTAAAAAGATGAACTAGAGTATCATAAGATAAGAAAACGGTAAATTTAGAGAGACAAATAAGGGATTTCCGTCTATATTCAAGTAAATAACTTCAAGATTTCAAGAACTATAAGAATTAGTTCTTTTGTTTTATATTATATTACTTTTTTCGTTTTTAAATTTTAATATAAACTAAATTGGGATATATCTAGATGGAATAAATCCTAGAACTATGTGCTTACGTTGATTCTTAGATTTAATGACAGATCAAAGTTATCTTAGGAATTAGTCAAGGTTATGTCTTGGGGACATCCTTATAAAATTCATTGCATCAACCAAATCTTCCCTCCATAAAACCAAAGATTCAAGTTTTTCATCTGGATACACTAAGCCAAATTTGGTGGAACACATAAATACAATAATTTGTGACGTCTTTAGGTACTAAAAGTTAAGGAAAAAGTTAAGGCTTTTCAATGCATTAATGAAAAATTCAAAGCTCAAATTGAGAAGGCTAATCAAAATATAAAAAGAAAGCTAATAAACATCGCAAACAACCTTAGTTTAAACCAAGTGATTTAGTATGGTTGCATTTGTGCAAAGAATGCTTTCCTTCGAAATGAAAGTGGATGTTTCAAAATACTTGAGAAATATGGAGATAGTGCATGTAAGCTTTACCTTTGAAAGCAATATGGTGGAGTTAGCATAACATCCAATATTGGTAATTTTTCTCCTTAAATCGAAAATGAAAATTCGAGGGCTAATTCTTTTTAAAAAGGAAGAGTGATCCATAACATTAAGCATTTTAGGTTTCCCTAAGGTGCAAGGACATTTTATATGCAACAATATCATTTAGGGGGCAAATAAGCTTTAAAAAATGAAGAAAAAGCTGTGTAAGTTTGAAGTAATTAATGACGAAATATCCCATCGTCCGCACCATAGGCATAATAATCCAAGTTTAACTAGGTTTATTTATAACGTATCCCTTAGGAATATTATGTTTACTTTGTGTTCAAGTAGTTTTCTTAATTGTTCTTAGAGAATAGGATAAGATTAAGTTAGAATCAGATTAGGAAAACTTTACTAGCTTTCTAAATATTTCGATATTCGGGGAGTCTTTTTAGAGTTATTTTAGGATTAATGTTTCTGTATTTGAGAAGAAGGATTTATTTTTTTATATTTTCATTAGGAGAATCTTTTAGGGACTTTTTAGGTTGGTTTATAACCGATATAAGGTATGCATTAGGGCTGCATCTATTAGAATTCATGATTGAGTATACAAATAATACACAGACTTTCTTTTTTAATTCTGTGTGAGTTTATTTTTATTTTTGTGACACTAGTTCTTGATATTTTATGTTGTGTTATTAGGTTTAAACTTAAGATATCCAAGTTCATATTCTTTTAAATCCAAATTTTTATTAATTCATAAAACAATAAAAAATTACTTTGTTTTCGATTTAGTTATGCATTAGGTTGGAGAAATTTTGTTATAGTGGCATGTGTAAGAAATACACAAGAATGAAATGAAACTACAAAAAAAAAATAGAGTTAAGAGATGAGAGAGCTATTAGAATTTCTATAAAAACATATTTTAATATAAAAAACTCATTAACAAGCTCATTCACCGAGTGTTGATGGTAAAGGAGTCATGGACCATTTAATAGTACAACCACCCTATTAGCCAGAATCTTTTATATATATATACACACACACATATATATGACACTCACAAATTTTAGTAAGGTCAAGTTTAAGATTTTCTATAATTTGAATGTCCATAATTGGATTTGCTACATTGACCATTGATTGTACACCACCTAATGTGAAGGAGAGAATAACAATAATTCACTTGGAAGGAGTATTAGCAAAATGGTATCAATTATTCATGTGATGTAGGTTCACAATGGAGAAACCAACATGGGGAGAAATGTTATAGATATGACTCAACATTTTGGAAAAGATGCCTTTGATGATTTAGTGGGAGAATTCAAAAAGTTAACACAGAAGAGTACAATCAAGGAATATTATGCTCTCTTCGAGAAGTACTCTAAAAAATTACACATACCTAAATCCTACTTGAATGGGTTTATTTTAAAAGAGGATGAAACCTAAGATCGTGTTGCTAGTGGAACTTTTGAATCTCAAAATCTTTCACAGTGCCTAGGTGTTAACAAAAAAATAAGAAGCCATTGCTTTTGTATGTTACTCAACCAACATAGTGTGAGGCTCCAGATCACTAAGTTCAACAAATTCTATTATGTTACCTCTATCCGAATCATTAATCAAATATGATATTTCAATAATATTGCATCTATGATCCATACTAAAAATGTAGATTTGAAGCTAATTCAAAAATAACAAAGACAACATAGTAGCAAAGAGTT
The DNA here is from genome assembly GCA_027563865.1 of Erythroxylum pelleterianum. Taxonomy (NCBI): domain Eukaryota; kingdom Viridiplantae; phylum Streptophyta; class Magnoliopsida; order Malpighiales; family Erythroxylaceae; genus Erythroxylum; species Erythroxylum pelleterianum. The sequence continues at coordinate 24,638,317 of JAOQMR010000002.1, forward strand.
TGAGGAAAAGAGAGCCAAGTTTATAATGTGATGATAAGTTCTTATAGGGCCAAAAATGTAAAAAGAATTTGGTTGTGGTTAACGGTGAGGAAGATGGGATGTGTTAATAAATATATCAACCTAGCCTTACATGGAAGAAGATAGGTACATGCACTTCATTACTGATAGCCAAAAGCAAGAGGAAGAGACATCAAGCATCTTCAATTAATGAAGCCGAAATCATCATAATTTGAAGGAAGTTATAGCCGAAAATGTTGAACCAATTTGAAAGGAGATAACTTCTTCCTTAAGCCATCATATGATTGGACCAAAATTTTGGTCCAATAGAATAGTTGCTTATATAAGTAAAACTCTAGATATTTATTATTTTTGTTGTCTATAAAAGAGTGTAATCGATGGAGTTGTATTGTGTATTAGGATTCAATTAAAAATTCTCCTCCTCTTCTCTCCCTCTCCCTTGTGGTGTGTCTGTGAGTGTTGTGTCATTTTGATATCAAATTGGTATCAGAGGTAGTTAAATCCAGCTTCAGTTTTTTTTAGCGATTTGTGAGAAAAATAGAGAAAGTGTTCTTATACTTGTGAGAGAGTGATTCATTTAAAAGTGAGAGATGTCAAACAGTTATAATATTATGTGACAAGGTCCCAAATTAGATGGTAAACTTAATTACAATTATTGGAAGATTTTAATGTCTACCCACCTCAAGGCTTACAATATTTGGAGTCTTGTTAGTCCAGGCTTACAAGGAAGAGTTGATAAAAACGCTTAAAGGAAGGACCAGTTGGCATTATCCCAAATTCACCAAGGAGTAGATTATTCAGTTTTTGACAATTTTGTTAATGTTAAAATTGCTAAAGAAGCGTGGAATACTTAGGAGCTGGCTTACAAAGGTATAGATAAGGCTCAAAAATTCAAATTGCAATCCCGACATAGAGAATATGAGAGGTATGAAATGTTTAATTGAGAAACTATTGAACAATATTTTTCTCGTGTTACTAATCTTGTCAACAAGATGAGGTTGTATAGAGAGGATATTTTAGATAGTAAGGTGGTGGAAAAGATTCTATGCACTATGCTTATTAAATTTGACCATGTTATGACTACAATACTAGAGTCGTATGATACAGAGACTATGGTTGTAGCAGAGTTGCAGGGAAGCATTAAAAGTCGTGTTAGTAAAATATTAGAGAAAATAGAAAAGATAACAGAAGAAGTCTTAAAAGGCCAGGTGAATTTCAATAATGTTGCAGAAGCTAATCAAAATGCAAATGGCAGAGGTCGTGGTTTTAATAATGGAGGAAGAGGAGATTTCAGAGGCAGAGGTAGAGGAAGAGGTCATGGCAATAATTTTAACCAGGGGAGAGAAACCAATTTCAAAACATTCACTCAAAGAAGAGAAGGAAATAATGTTAGGCCTACTAGTCGAGGAAGAGGCCGAGGTAATCAATATAAAGAGAGATATAATTTTAATTGCTTTAATTGTAGAAGGTATGGACACAAAGTTGTTGACTGTAGATCTAGATCTCAAAACAACTACTAGGCTAATGTTGCAAAAAATCAGTACTAACATTTTGGTAAGAATTCTAATAATGTAGAAAGTTTATTTCTAGCAAGCAACTCTTTTGTGGAAGATGAAAATATATGGTATTTAGATTCTGGTTGTAGTAATTGTATGTGTGGGAATAAGGAGTTATTTTCTTCTTTAGATGAAAGTGTTCAGTCAACAATTAAATTTGGAAATAATTTAAATATTCCTATTTTGGGAAAAGCTCTAATATCCATTAAGCTGAAGGATGGTTCCAAAAGTGTTATCTATGATATTTTCTATGTTCCTGGCCTTCGTCATAATTTACTGAGCATGGGTCAATTATCAGAGAAAGGTTACAAAATGCAGATTCTTCATGATTTATGTACCTTGATAGGCAAGAGTGGAGGATTTATTACAAAGTTAAAGATGTTTTGTAATCATCTATTCCCACTAAAAAGTCATTATGAAAAAATTGTTTTCTTGAATTCTGTGATACCTGATGCAAATTGGTTGTGGCACATGTGTTTTGGACATTTTCATTTTTCTAGATTAAATTATCTATCAAGAAAAGAGCTTGTGTCTAGCTTACTTGTTGTGAATATTCCTAACCATGTAATGTGAGACATGTGAGATGAGAAAAAAGCATAAGGATGTATTTCTAGTTGGAAAGTCCTATAAAGCACAACTTTTAATGAGGATGGAATATGAGATTGGTCTTTAACTTCCCCAAAAAGGTTAGTGGTAATTTTAGAAAGTTATGAAGAAGAAAATACTCAGGCAGATTCAGTATCTCAACCAGAGACATCTAGTAGACCCCAAAGACGTAGTCAGTTACCAGCTAGATAGGAAGACTATGTGATAGGTACTGATAATCATCTATTTGATGAAGAGATTATCAATTTTGCTTTATTTATAGATTGTGAACCAATTAATTATGAAGAGGCATCAAATGACTTGAAATGGAGGAAAGCCATGGATAAAGAAATATATGCAATTGAAAGCAATGACGCATGGGAATTAACAGATTTGCTTGCTGATAAAGAGCCTATATGAGTAAAGTGGGTGTACAAGACAAAGTATACGCCTAATGGTGAGATTGATCGATTTAAAGCTAGATTGGCTACAAAAGGATATAACCAAAAACCAAGTATTGATTACTTTGAAGTATTTGCTCCTATTTCAAGATTGGATACTATTTGCATTATTATCTCTCTTTCAACTCAAAATAACTGGAAAATTTATCAAATGGATATACAATTTGCCTTCTAAAATGGAATTTTGGAAGAGGAAGTATATGTGGAGCAACCTACAGGGTATGAAATTAGAGGAAAAGAAGATAAAGTTTACAGGTTGAAGAAAGCAGTGTATGGATTGAAGCAGGCACCAAGAGCATGGTACAAAAGAATTAATTCATACTTTATGAAGCATGATTTTGAAAGATGTCCTTTTGAGCATACTTTATATGTTAAATTTGTTGAGCCTGGTCATATTTTAATTGTGTGTCTTTATGTTGATGATTTAATTTTGACTAGAAACAACTTAAAGATGATTGAAGAATTTAGAGAGGCTATGGTAAAATCATTTGATATGACAGACTTAGGTCTAATGTCTTATTTCTTGGAATAGAGGTAATTCAACAGGATGATGAAAATTTTATTATCTAAAGGAAGTATGCAAATGATATTTTAAAGAAATTTAAGAAGGAGAATTCAAAACTAGCTCCCACCTCAGTTGAAAAGAAATTGAAACAACTAAAATAAGACAAATGTAGACCTATAAATTCAACTTACTACAAGAGTTTAATTGGAAGTATGAGGTATTTAGCTGCAACCAAACTAGATGTATTTTTTGGAGTTATATTACTTAGCAGATTCATATAGGAGCCTTGTACTTGTCATTTACACGGAGCAAAGAGGATTTTTTGGTATATCAAAGGTACTTTAAATGAATGAATTTTTAATGCAAATGTCAATTATATGAATCTTGTAAGTTACATAGATAGTGATTGTGGTGGAAATATAGAAACAAGAAAAAGCACCCGAGGGTATGTTTTTTATCTTGGCACTGGCGCAATATCATGATCTTAAAAGAAATAACCCGTTGTTGCATTATCTACAGCTGAAGCAGAATACATTGTAGCAACTAGTTGTACTACACGGATACTATAGTTAAGAAGAATGCTTGAAGTACTACATAAAAAATAAGATGCTCCAACAAAATTATTCTGTGATAATAAGTCCACAATAGCAAAATCTAGTTTTTCATTGGCGATTCAAGCACACAGACATCCGATTTCACAAAATTTGCGAACTTGTGACTGAGAAAAAAGTAGTGATTAATTATTGTCATACTGAAGAACAAGTTGTTGATATTGTTACTAAACTACGAAAGTTTGAGTTGTTTCATAAATTGAAGAAATTATTGAGAATAATAAATTTCTACTAGCTTGATTTAAGGGAGGTAATGTCAATAAATAAATCATGCTAGCCTTATATGGAAGAAGATAAATATATGGTGGCTCATCATATCGCTACAGACAGCAATTGCCACTTCTGTGGCCAAGAAGAGTCTACTATCCACGTTGTACGGGATTGTCCGCGAGTGACAGCCTTCTGGTGCAAATTCTCCCCGACAGTGGTCAGTTGGGAATTTTTTCAATAGGACCCGAAAAGTTGGGTTCACTCAAATCTCATGCCACACTCTTCGATGCTATAGGGGGATTGGGCTACGACTTTCGGCGTCGCTTGTTGGATGCTGTGGTATTGGTGAAACAAAAGTAATTTTGAGACTGATTTTATTTGGCCCGATGAGGGTACGCGAGCCGTAAAAGAGTTTGTGGCCTGAATAGCTAAGGCGAGGGTTGTAAAAAGTTGTGTCTTCTCCACCAATGGGTTACCAGCGGGTAGCCCAGTGAGGTGGACTAAACCGTCAGAGGATTGGATCAAACTCAACACTAACGTAGCAGTTAAGCCCACATTGTCTGGAGCATCCGTGGGAGGTTTACTTCACGATTGGCATAGCCAGTGGTGTGGCAGGTTGTTACATCATCTTAGCAGCGCATCGCCTCTTTCGGCAGAACTCTGGGGAGTCCACTCAGGCCTTACCTTAGCTTGGTCACTAGGATATCGCCGTATCATGCTTGAAGTGGATTCCTTAGAAGTCATTAATTTGTTATCCTCTTCTTTTACTGATTTTGACATAAATAACTTTTTGCTCACAGGTACCCACAATCTACTCTGACGTGACTAAGAGGTGTAACTGCAATATGTACATCGGGAAGGGAACTAGTGTGCGGATACTTTGGCTACTCTCGCAGGCCTTGCTAGTCCGGGCATTCATGTTCTGCAAGAACCTCTTCTACCAATTCTCCATTTGATGTACCGGGAAAAGCACGGAGCTGTGTACCGGCGGGAAATGCGCTACTCTAGTTTTGTTTTTCTGTTTATTTTCCTTGTACTCAAAAGAAAAAAAGATAGATATATGCAAATTCATTAAATGATAGCAAAAAACAAATGGAAGAGACCTGTTCCCGAAATTAAACGATACCCGTCAAATTTATTGCAACCAATGATTAATATGATTTAGGCACAAGATTTGGGAACAGCAGATCGGTTCCCAAAATTGAGCGGCATTGACGGAGAAGAGCCATCCACTAGTATTTTACAAGCTCGAGACGAAGCGTGTTTTAAACAATCAGTGAACACCAAATGGATAGCTTAGTCTTTGATATTTGAATTGTCACTGAGGAGGCAAGTCACATTCAGTTTCCGCCAATTTCATTTTCACAGATATTTTGTCAAATCTCGAAATCAAAACATAAGACACGAACAGAAGTATCTCTCTTATCTACAACAACGTACACTTTCCTAGTTCAGCTGTCTCGCTCTCTCTCTCTTTATTGTTTTCTTGCTTTACAAAAAGTGTATAATGTGCTTGCTTTTTGGGTGTTTATAGTAAAAATAAAACCCAATAGAGAAAGCTTCAAGTCCAAGTACCGTCCTGACCCCAGAGGCCTCACTTTCAGTTCCTGTTTCACTTCTTTGATTTGCCAGATCTCCTCCTTCATTTGTCTAATCAGTGTTGCCTGCGTGTTTACACTCATACACTTGCCCATTTTCCCCAGGTTCTTCTTTTTCAAAGAAATTTGGTTAGACTGCCGGAAAAAAGAGTTTGGATTTTTCTGCATTTTGAGATTGTTCCAAGTGACCGTCCGTTGTTTTCAAAGTACATGTCGGTGTAGCGAGAGATTCTTGAACTGGGTTTTTTTTTTTAGTTTGTAAGTAATGCTTTTTAAATTTTTTTTTTCCTAGCTTCCTTCCCTCCTTTTCTTCCGGAATTATGAGTCTTTTGACCTTTCTTGTGAAGTGCTGTTGCTACATTCTATATTTGTTTCAGTAGTTAAGAGAAGTGGGTACAATGATAGTGATTATTTTATTGTGGGAATTTAATTGTGTTCCGAGTGAAAACTGACTCCGTAACTGAAGCAAATTATTGAGTTGTTAGATGCATTACTTGATAATTTGAGTAAGTTAATAATTTTAATGCTGAGTGATCATGTGAAGTTCTATTCGTTTGCTGTTCTACACCTAGACATGAAGATATTATTTGTTGGGGGTTTATAATATCAATTTATGATACTTGAAGGTGCTGTAAATTGGTTTTTGCATGACCCAACTGTTTTCTTTAGAGTTCTTTCCTTCTTTATTTGCTTTCAATTTTCTACTTTTGCTCAGGAACAAACGGGTGCATTGGCGAAAGCATTTCTCTAATTGTTAATTATGATGTTAAGCTGGTGGTTGCATCAGGCTACTTGTGCTAGTAGTTGTGCTTGATTTACTAGAACAAGTGGTTAAGTTCAAATGGAGGACTCGGCATCTTCCCGTTGTGAGCGTTTAAAGCAGATGTCCCAAACTTCAGATCAACAGCCCTCTGTCACTTCTAAGGAACATACAAAAAGGGTTTCTAAAACCATAAAACCTACTATTTCAGCAACATCAAATCTTTTAGCACCAACTGGTTCTATCAAAAAGAGAACGGAACCCAAAAGCAGTCCAGATTCTGGTTCAAAAATGACAAAACGATCTCTGGCTGTTTCATCCCAGAATACTAGTTCAGTTCTAGTTACTAGAAGGAAAAGCACTGGAGGATTGCCAGAGAAGAAGTCAATTTCTGCAACAAAACAGCAAAACAGTTTGGCTAATGTTTCAGATAAAGAGACTACAGCTTTTTCTCATCCAGTGAGGAAGTCCTTTCCAGAGCTTAGGAGGAGTTCCTTGCCTTCTGTTGCTCCAAAATCCAGAACCCGAACAAGTAGTTCTGAGACTCGAAAGTCAGTTCCTATACCCTCTGATAAGAGCTTGAGGACATCAACTTTGCCTGACGCAAGTAAATCAGATACTGTCAGGAAACCTTTGGTTAAGCCATCATTGTCTATCTCTTCTTCAAAGAGGACCACTTCTACTTCGTTGGAGAGTACTGGGAGTAGTATGAGCAAAAAGACAGTTTCAAAAATTTCTTCGCCATCAGTTAGATCACCCTCAATTTCTAGTGGATCAAGAACTGGGTCTTTGTTAACATCTGTGGAGAGAAACTCTAGCTTATTTGGACGGAAGAAAGCCGGCACTCCTGAAAGTCGGGATTCTCGATTTATTGTCCTCCCACAAGTGGATATCAAAGCTAGCGATGAAGTGGTAAGCACAACTTTGCTGTTGCACATTGATTGTACTAGTTGCATCATCAGTGACCCTTAAATTTGGATATCATTCATGTCTGAGAACACACTGTTTTACCATAAAGGATTCCAAGGCTGAAGGTTGTAAAGCAGCTTAGTGATTTGAGTTCATGCAACAATTTGGTTTTATAAATAGATTCATATAATCTAAGCATAATTATGATTTGATTGGAAAATCATCTTAAATAAATTGAAAGCATTATGGATACAAGGATTGGCAAATAAAGTTCAGTTGGACAGATTTTTGTAGTCTGAGATTATGCAAGCATAATTATGATTTTTGTTGGCAAATAATCTTAAATAAAGTGAAAGCACTATGGATGCAAGGATAAAGCCAATATTTGGAACTTCACTTGGACAGATTTTTGGAGTTCAATATTCGAAAACTTTTGTAGGTTTAAAAATTCTATCATGAAAATTGGTGTTTCATGTGGCATGTGCCATTCATGTAGTTGGTAAATTTTTTTTATTAATGGTAGAATATTTTGGAATTAAATTCCTCTTCGCATGGCATGGATGGTTGGGACTAAAGAGAAGTTACTACTCCTTGTTGTCTAGTGTAAATTTGGGGCCAAAAAAAAAGATGATGTGTTGTGGCGGATGATACTTACATGTGTTGTGGAGAGATTGATCTGTGCTTGGGAGCATATTCGACATTACTTACGCTCTATATGTTTTACCATTTCTTTCCTTAATCCAATTGGGTGTTCTCTTGCTGTACCAGAGATTGGATCTTAGGGGCCATAGGGTGCGTAGTCTGAATGGTAGTGGGTTGAACTTGTCATCAAGTTTAGAGGTAAAATCTCAGTATATTATGTGTAAGTGCTGTGCTAACAATATAATGATATTTCTGGCTATAGTTGTTTCACTGACAAACCTATATGACAGTTTGTTTATCTCAGAGATAATCTCTTATCTACACTGGAAGGAATTGAGATACTAGCACGAGTGAAGGTATGCTATTTGATGATTCAATTGTTTTCTTTATAACTGTGGATTTGTATGATCTTCAGAACCTAAACACTCTAAGAATGAAATGGTTTCTTCTTTTATGCTTCTAAAAGTATTTATTGGACACTTGTGCTTTGTTTATATTGTTGCAGATTAATCTTAAGGTTTTACAAGCTCCTGTGCATGCTCATTGAGCATGTCTACTCTGTTAAAGAATAAATGTTTTTGCTTATTGGAGCTGTAATATTGATTGGTATAACTGTTCTCTGGCAGGTCCTTGACTTGAGCTTCAATGAGTTTAAAGGGCCTGGGTTTGAACCTCTTCAGAATTGCAAGGCCCTGCAGGTTCTCTTTTATTGTTTCTTCTTCTCTCTGATTTCATTACAAGGTATAGACTGTCCCTTGCAGGCCTCCTTAGATGAAATTTATGTGTATATGACTTGTAGCAATTATATCTGGCTGGAAACCAAATAACATCACTCGCAAGTCTTCCTCAGCTTCCTAACCTGGAGGTTAGTGCTCATTCGGATCATTTTGCTAATCAGCTCTATTGTTTTGTGATTTAACATGGAATAGTAAGCATCTGATGAATGCAATAATTTCTATTCTCTGCTTTTTTGTGCAGTTTCTTTCTGTTGCTCAAAATAAGTTGAAGTCTCTTGCAATGGCAAGTCAACCTCGTCTTCAGGTTTGTTTACTGTTCAGTAGCAAGCTACTTGATATTGCTTTATCAGGTCAAAGTTAAGTCAATATCTTTTTGTTTCCACATAGGTATTGGCTGCAAGCAAAAACAAGATAACAACTCTAAAAGGCTTCCCACATCTACCAGTCCTTGAGGTTAGCTTTATTTTATTTATTTTTTGACAAAACACTCTAAAGACATATTTATTGAAGATGTTAATAGTGGTTCATTTTTCTGCTAATCTAGTTTCACTTTCTATGCTACTATTTATGCATTAGATTGATATTGTTCACGTTGACTTGGTACTAGCGTGAGATACATAAAATTGTTATGATTTTCTTAGTTTGGCTATATGAATAGAATGGATGCTGCATCATGCTGTGATATAAACTATAACTGGATCATATGAATGGTCTTGATCCAGGCTTGACCACTAATAATCCTGTCACCTAGAATTGGTCCATATCTTGCCTGATAACAATGGAGTTTTAGGTGTATTCATCAGATGATGGTGTATAGGATAGGGACTTCGACGATCTACTATAGCCTTGAAAGGCTTGGAAAGGGAAAGATGTTGTTTACTAATCATTCATCCAAAATTGTTGATCTCAAAGTCTAAATACTATAGGTTTGACATGCAATTGATTTGCCTTCTGGTGCCTTTGTAGTTGGAGGAAAATATGTAATGGGTCTATTACGTAGTAAAGCAGTAGTGAAAGCGCATCATGCTCTTTCTTATATTAGGTTGATACAAATGTATATTTGAAACTATTCTTCTTTGCTGCAGCATTTGCGTGTTGAGGAGAATCCAATTTTGAAGATGCCCCATTTAGAAGCAGCTTCCATATTGCTTGTTGGTCCTACATTGAAAAAGTTCAACGATCGAGGTTGTTTTCAAGTTTTTCTCTTATTTTCTTTTAATTCTTTTTGGAATATTTACATGGTACAGTTTGCTTCTTTTGTGTGAGTTTTTCTGTTATTTGTTTTGTATTTTTTCTTTTCCTTGTCTCCTTGGTTAACATTTGGTGCCCACTTAAGTGGGTTTTTTGTATCCTTGAGGGTGGCTTTTGTTTTCCATTTTCTTCCTCTCTAATATGGTTAATCTCAATAGATCTTTCAAGAGAGGAGCTTGCAATTGCTGAACACTATCCAGCTTGCACAGCGTTGTGTCTTAGAGACGGTTGGGACTTTTGTCATCCCGATAAAGCAGCAGGTTCTGTTTTGCAATTTTTTTTTTCGATTTACTTGTGACCATAAAACTGAAACTACATAGCATTTTGACCAAGTTTGTGGGTGGGACAACTAAACATAGTCTATAAGAGCTTTTTGCGAGTAAATTGCTTGATCTTGTCATATGCAATTTTTATTTCAATCTATATTCAGGAGATACTAGTTCTGATGTATGCTGTAGCTATGACGTTTTTCAATTCATTAGAGGATAAAAATGGAGGTGGGCTAGATTTACTTGATGCATTGTGATGAGCAATAATTAATAAAATAGCCAGTATAAATGATCTCACAGCTAAAATTCCACCAAAAAACAAAATAATATCACTTTTGACCACAATCTGAGATTTGGTATGAGAATAAATTTCTTTGGCAAATGTAGAAAATTGCAAAATGTCATTCTTTGCTTAGTCTCTAAGAGGTTTTTGATGGTTATTGTCAAATTATGACATTTTCTACAATTGAATTGAATGTTTCTTTATGACGTAACATAAAAAGACTGAAATCAATAACAAAAATTTATCGTATGTTTTTTGATAAATGAAAATTGCCCTTTCATGAAATAAACTTATTATTCTCAATCCTTGTCTTCTACAGTTCAACAAAATAACGATGCTGATGAAACAATATGGAACATTATGTATAGGATTCAAGTCCTAGGAATATGAAAGTTTATGACATTAAGATTCTTATGATTTAAACTAGACACCATTATGTTCAAATGAGTGTAGTGCATCAGTACTTCATAATGGATACTTTTTGTTTTGCTTCATTTTGGGTTGAATGGTTTCTTGACATGATATGAAGAGTTTTGTATGATTAAGGATCAAGTTCAAGTTACGTTACTCTCAGTTCTTGTAGATTTGTGTTGCATTATGTTTCTCTATATTTTATCTGAAGGGGTGTGTTATAATAGCATAAATCCATTCTTGGGCCTTACCCATCAGCTTAAGCTTTTGTGTTGCATGTTTCCTTGACAACTTGCATTGCTAATAATTTTCCTTGGCTAAAGCTTTTAACTCTGAATGTGACTTATTGAACAGAGTCCACTATTCTTTTTCTTTTTGATCAATGGAAAGAGCATTACCCACCGGGCTATGTGCTAAAGGATGCAGCTGTTGATCAACCTTTCGAAGAAGACGCTTGTCGTTGCCACTTCAGCTTTGATCGAGATTGTGGTTTCAGTGCCGATCCACCTTTAGTCTTACGGTATCAATGGTTTATAGGGGAAAGGACACTTTCAGACTTTGTTAAAATTTCCAATGCCATATCCGAGGTAATTAGTTCATGCTCAGATATCTATATTGGCTGACATTTTGAATAGGAGTTTAATACCCTTATCATCATATCCTGGGCTAATACCATCATGTATGATCAGGTGTACTGGCCAAAGCATGAAGACATCGGTAAAATTTTAAAAGTGGTTTGTACTCCTACTCTAGGAGAAACAGAATATCCCGCAGTTTTTGCGATAACTTCACCAGTTCAGCAAGGTAAGTTTACTATTATATTTGAAGTTCATGAATTGCGAAGCTGAATGTTTTTGTATAGAGATAATTGTATTAATAATCCACATTAAAATGGCATGGTAAATTCTGCCAAACGGCAAACTCTTAAAATGTGAACAAATTGGTACAGGCATACAGCATATTCTCATAATATGGCCTCCTTCATGGATGTAGCATAAGCTAAATAGTTGATTTCATTTTTGTTTCGCATATTGTGTCTTTATATCTCATTGTCCACATTGCACAGGAAGTGGAATTCCAAAGGTCTTGAATCTGGAAGTGAGTGGGGAATTGGTGGAAGGAAGTAATATTAGGGGCTGTGCTGAGGTAGCATGGTGTGGTGGAACTCCTGGGAAAGGCGTTTCCAGGTGAGAATGTTGTCTAACACTGCAGGATATGCCTACATCGATGCAAGGACATGCATGGACATGAGTGTCTTTTCCTTTATGTAAAGTGTAAGAAAACTTTGTTATTTTTTATCTCCAGTTGGCTGAGGAGAAGATGGAATAGCAGTCCAGTGGTTATTACTGGTGCAGAAGACGAGGAGTATAGGCTGACTATACATGATATTGGTTCTAGTTTGGTCTTTATGTATACACCAGTTACAGAAGATGGTCGCAAAGGAGAACCTCAATATAAGTACACTGATTTTGTTAAAGCAGGTATAGAATCAATTGATTTCTGCAGTATTTTCTTGTTTAATTTTGTACTTTGATTTTTTCCCAATTTCCTCTGAAAGTTAGCTTGGTTTCCTTTATATCCTTAATAAGGAAAAGAACCTTCTAACAAGATCCCCTAAAGGTGTGGAAGAACCTAAAAGCAATTATTTACCCTAATGGCTTAATGTATTACCTGTTGTTTATGTTTATATTTTATTGAGAGGGCTTTTATATTTATAAGCTTGGTAAACGCTTTTCATAGTGGAAATTTCTAGTTGTTAACATTACAATTGCAATATGTAAAATAAAATTTGATTATATTGTTTTCTTTGTGATGCTTGAGCAATTTATGTTAAATTAAAGGTATTGCAAAACCTTGAATTTAGTTAGCTTGTTTGAATTTGGTAAAGAATACATAGCTATGATTCATAGGAATCAATTATCATTTTTTTCTTATGATTTATTGAGTATTAAAATTTTATGTTTAATGTGGCAGCTCCTCCATCAGTCAATAATGTCCGGATCATTGGCAATGTTGTTGAAGGCTGTATCATAAAAGGGGTTGGAGATTACTTTGGAGGAAGAGAAGGTCCCAGTAAGTTTGAATGGTTGCGGGAGAATAAGGATACAGGGTCAGTGTTCTAATTTATGTTATCATATAAAAAATGCAAGTGGAAGAATGGATAAACAACTTACTCTAGGGATGTGGTTTCCTGCTCATGTTCTTGAAGAAGCTTACTTTTCACTTGCCTTTGTTTCCAATCTTGTCTACAATTTGAGGCTTCTTCTTGTGATTTGAGTTAGAAGCTGGTTTTGTTCTGCTTTTACTTGAACAATTTTATGGTTGTGCTAAATTTCATGGTCTCCTTTCTATCAAGTGTGATCCCACTCACTTTGAATTGCTTTGTCAAATGTTTTCATTTTTATACCCATGATTCTTTTGTGATGTCATGTTTTCTTGGCAGAGAGTTTCTACTAATATTAACTGGTGCTTCTGAGTATACTTTAACTAAGGAAGATGTTGGGCAACGCATAGCATTTGTCTACATACCAATTAATTTTGAAGGTTTTAGCCATTACATTCTTCTTCTTCTTTTTCTTTTCTTTTTTTTTTGTGAAAGGATATCATGTTGGCAGATCATTTACTCTTGCAAACTGCGTCATGAATTATAATACTTTGCAGGTCAAGAGGGAGAACCAGTGTCAATAGTTTCCCATGCAGTGAAGCAAGGTAGACTAGATTGT
>JAOQMR010000002.1:24653399-24666424 GCA_027563865.1 Erythroxylum pelleterianum
AATCACTGGTGATTATATTGAAGGTGGAATATTGACAGCATCATATGGCTACATAGGTGGTCATGAAGGAAAAAGTATATATAATTGGTATCTTCATGAGGTATAAGTGTATGCAGCATCTATCTGGACATCACATAACAACTTTTAATATATGTTTTTTGTTTCTATATTTTCCTTTTTGTCTTTAGAAGATTTTCTAAAAACTTCAGCTCCACACTGAACAACCCCCAAGTAGGGTGTTTTGAAAAAATGATGCTTATGTTCTGGAGATACAATTTACAGCATTAATCTATTTATAGAAACTTCCTTTGTTGATTTTAATGTGGGACAATGATTTTTCAGGTTGAAACAGACTCTGGATCTCTAATACCAGAGAGTTCATTACTTCTTCAATATCGTATTAGTAAAGATGCAATTGGTAAATTTATATCCTTTCAGTGCACCCCTCTGCGTGATGATGAGACTATTGGTGAATCAAGGGCTTGTATGGGACAGGAACGTGTTCGACCAGGTACTTTTTAACATGTGTGATGTTTATCACGAGGCTTTATTCCACTCTAAAGAAGATCAAAGTTGGATGTTCATTTCTGTGGTAGCTTTTTTGTTTTTTCTTTTCTTTAATACATTACCAATTTCCATATTTTAGTTTCATTTCCATCTGATTGGGGGATATGTTATTAAACTTGAGTGTTTTTAAGTTTGAAATTTAATAAGTTGTTACAATTATAGTATCCTTATGGTGTAGCTTTGTAATTGTTTGATTATGTGATTTTTGAAATGTATTTATCATGTTAAGTTCTCTTTGATGTGTAGGAAGCCCGAGATTACTTGATTTGCAAATAGTTGGAACAGCTATTGAAGGAGCCACCTTGAGTGTTGACAAAAAATATTGGGGAGGTGAAGAGGGAGATTCAATTTTCCGCTGGTTTCGGGTAATTAATGGACAATTGTTTTGTAGTGTCCTCATCTTGTGGGTTCATGGTTCATCAAATTTTGAGTGACTTTGTAATTTGGAGCATGGACATCACTTAATGCTAAGAGTTGCTGTTTGTAATCAATGGAAATAAGACAGAAGTCCATCTTTAGCTCCTTTTCTTTCTTTCATTAATCAATCCATTGTCATGCAGACTAGTTTGGATGGCTGTCAGAATGAGATTTGTGGTGCTACTGCTGCATTATACATACTTTCACTAGATGATGTTGGCTTCCTTATTTCGGTTTCCTGTGAGCCTGTGAGAAGTGATTGGGCTCGTGGTGCTATTGTGCTTTCTGAGCAAATTGGACCTATCTCACCTGGTATTGCATTTTTTAAAACCATTTTCCAGAATTGATTTCCCTGTTCTTTTGTTTGATTATATTACTAAAATTGATATATGTTTGACCATTAAACTCTCAGGCCCTCCAAGTTGTCAATCCCTAGATTTTCTGGGATCAATGATGGAAGGACAACGGTTGAGCTTTTCTGCCTCTTACACTGGCGGGTAAGACATTTGTTCAAAGACCTGTGTCCTTTTTTATTCCTCTTTTCTAACTATAAAGCGCTAGTTGCTGAAACAGGGAGAAAGGAAATTGTTTCCATGAATGGTTTAGAGTGAAAAGTAATGGGCTGAAGGAGAAATTATCTTCTGAAGGTGGGTTGCTTTACTTTGACCTGAGACTGAGTGGAATATATGAAAAAACTGTTCCCTGAATCTATCAGAGATTGAGTTGGAGAGGACAAATATAATATTTTTGCTGTAAAAATTTATTGGCAAAATAAATTGTTGAGCCTTAGTAATTTAATTTGATAATGAAAAAACTAAAATTAAAGTAAGATAGGATCTCTAGAAAGTGCTTTTCTTTCCTTCTAACTAAGCCTTCTCGCTTTACTGAAAGCTATCATCTATCAGAAACAAAGATGGGGAATTCATTCTCTACATAGTGGAACAGGGAATAAGTCATACACCTACTTGATATTTAAGATTGATATCCTCTGATATTTGATTTAGCGTTGCTCTTCTTAAAATATGGCCTTTCATTATGTGAGTTATTTTTGCAAAAATAAATCAAGGCAAAAATAAATCAAGCTGTTAAATGTTCTAGCAGAGTTTCTGGATTTGACTCTGGAGGATGTTGGAAACTGTATTGAACTTGTTTACACTCCGGTGCGAAAAGATGGTGTTCAAGGAAGTCCTAAAAGCAGAATCTCTGATGTCATCTTACCTGGTGGGTTGTACTTTGATGATCCATGAAACTTTTATCTTGAGAATATTATTACTCTGTTTCACATTCTTGCTGCTATTCCATTAGAATACATATGTACACTTTCTGCTGAATTAAGGCTTCTGGTGAGACATAGCCAGATGATGTACACTCTGAATCTGATTATACTGTTGTCTAGCTTCTGCAATAATAATGCTTCATAAGAAGGTAGCTTTTTGTTATCTTGGAAGAACTTGTTTTCACTTTTCCTTGAAAGCAATTGTTTGAAAACTTAAATGTGTTTGGACATTTTTTGAACTGTACGTTGGATGTTATTTGTTGACTTGCAAATGGGGGACTATTTATATATATATATATATATATATTTGACTGAAGCACCTTATTAGTGGGATTTAAATGTATCATTTATATAGGATTTGATACTAAGATCACCAAGTTCTAGTGTTATATACTGGCTGATTGTATATCCAGTTCTTTGATAGAACCACGTATTACCTGATGACATTTTTATGGACAATGTCCCTTCTAAGCTTTATTTTTCAACTACTTTGCAATGCTTACTGAATTAGGAGTTGGGTTCTATTGTCTTATTCATGGTCCAGTATTAGATAGTATTTTTTTTATGGTTTTTCAAAAATTTAAAAAGTTAAACACATTCAAACGTTATATTTATTGAAAATATTACATTGCCAAACTACTATATTTTAAAAGAGATATTGCTTGTTAGCATTTAGTTCTTTAGTTATTAAAGTTGTATTATTATTAGCTTGAAGTATCAATAAAGTATCCAAATTGATACTGCACATTATGTACAGCCTATCACTGGCCATTTTGCACCTTTAAAAATCATATTCCTTGTTTTTACATTCAATTGGTCAGGAATATGTTTGTTGTAAAATATGATTAATGCTTCATTGAATGATTTTAAGCAGCGGATCCTGTGGGTTTGGAACTTGTGATTCCTGATTGCTGTGAGGATGAGGAACTGGTCCCCCAGAAGAGGTACTTCGGTGGAAAGGAAGGTGTTGGAGAGTACATATGGTACAGAACCAAGGAAAAGCTACTTGAATCTGCATTGATGGATCTACCTAGTAGTTGTGACAATGTTGGTACATGTGGTAGAACAATGTAAGTTCTATTATAATTTACGAAGTTCTAAGATTTGAGTTAATTTATGTACATGTTGTCAGGTCAATCTTGAGATTATCCCCTCCTGTGGCAGGATCTATAGTCCATCACTGGATGATGTAGGGGCTTATTTGGCTCTTTATTGGCTGCCCATTCGTGAAGATGGTAAATCCGGAAAGCCTTTAATTGTAATTTCTGAATCTCCAGTGACCCCAGGTACTAGATATCCTTCTATATTTTCCAAAATCCTTTCTAGTATTGGATGATATGAAACATATATTCTTTATAGTTTTGTTGTTTGGAATGTGCAACTGAACTATCATTTGACTGTCTGCAGGCTTTAACTTACTGCATGACACAATGATAAGACCCAGAAACACGTTGCTTTAACTATTTCTGTGTCTTACTTTGTGGTGGACTCGATGTGTCTCTACCTTGCTTTGATCATTTCTTTTGTCATATCTAACACTTTTTGTATGTGTTTTCTTGATTCTAAGAAGATTGATGGCTGATTTATTCCAGCATTGATTAATGCATTTATTCTTGCTCTTTACTTTTTGCAGCTCTTCCAGTGGTCACTAATGTGTGTGTCAAGGAGTTGTCTTGTGGTGTTTATTTTGGGGAAGGGAAGTATTATGGTGGTCATGAGGGGCCAAGCCTCTTCAGCTGGTATAGAGAAACTGACGATGGAACTATTATCCTCATAAATGGTGCTAACTCCAAAACATATGAAGCCACAGACTCAGATTACAATTGCCGTTTGCTGTTTGGGTAAGCGTTTACTTTGTTTCATTGTCGATAGTTACAATTTTACCAGCTTAAAGTAGAGTAGTTCAGTCTGCTGACGTCAAAGACGTTAGATATCCTTTTAATCTTCTAGGAAATGCTTCATATTTCTTCTTTTCCTTGTATTCTATAAATTAGGCCCATGATATGATATCACATTATTCCAAATGGTTAAAGTTCATCTGGTGCATCTATTCAAAAAAATTGAGCCAAATGTTTCTCATAGGTACACACCAGTTCGCTCCGATTCAGTTGTTGGAGATCTTAGACTTTCTGAGCCAACTGATGTTATTCTCCCAGGTCAGCCATCTGTTTCTTGGAATTATGTATTATTAACCAAGTGATGATGCTTGGAAGTTTCATTACTTTGAATTGGATATTCTTGTTGCTTCCAGAGCTTCCAACAGTTGCAGCCCTTGCTCTCACTGGAAAGGCAATTGAAGGTGATGTACTTACTGCTGTTGAAGTGATCCCAAAAAGTAACACACAACAAATTGTTTGGAGCAAGTACAAAAAAGATGTCAGATACCAGTGGTATGTAAATTGGATTCTGAAGATTCTGATTGAATTAATCTTCTTGTTTAAAATCAGAATTGGTACATGATATATATACACACTTCTACATAACTAAATAAGGAAACTATCACCTATAAACTAGTAACACAATAAAGACAATAAAGACTGATATCCTAATATCTACAAAATAGGAAATTAACTCTTAACTTTGAGGACTAAATATTCGACAGATTCGTTTATGGCATAGGTTGCTTGTAGGCTTTAATGATAGCTATTGCTCTACAGCGCCTTTTTTATGGTTAGTGTCATCAACATGTTGAAGACAAAAAGGCAGTATTTCAAAGTGGTGTTAGGTTGTTAGCGTTGTATTTATTTATTTATTTTTGCAATACAGAATACATTTAGTTCACTTTTTCAAATAGATTTTTATTTTGAACAAACATTGTCCACTAAATGCTGATACCATAGTCACTTCTTTATTTACATTTTGACATTGAAAAACATGGTGCAGGTTTTTGTCCTCAGTGACTGGAGATAAAAACAACTTTGTGCCCTTACCTTCTCAGCGTTCCTGCTCTTACAAAGTGCGGTTCGAGGACATAGGTAGACATGTGAGATGTGAATGTATAGTGAATGATGTGTTTGGAAGGTCAAGTATGCCAGCATTCTCTGAGACTGCAGCTATATTGCCAGGTCTTTTGTCTGTTTAAAAATAATAAGCTTCATAGTTTGTTATAATTGTGTATTGAATTTGTTTAAATATTGATTGTAGGGATGCCGAAAATTGAAAAGCTGGAGATAGAAGGGCGTGGATTTCACACCAATTTGTATGCAGTTCGAGGCATTTACAGTGGAGGTAAAGAAGGAAAAAGCAGAATACAATGGCTGAGATCAATGATTGGCAGTCCTGATCTAATATCCATACAAGGTATGCCAACAGAACCTTACAGTTGACATTGCAGCAGA
Organism: Erythroxylum pelleterianum; assembly: GCA_027563865.1. NCBI lineage: Eukaryota > Viridiplantae > Streptophyta > Magnoliopsida > Malpighiales > Erythroxylaceae > Erythroxylum > Erythroxylum pelleterianum. Next base: position 24,658,998 of record JAOQMR010000002.1, read on the forward strand.
GCCAGTTTTAACTAAAACTGTAATTCTTTCACTGATTTAAAGCCCATTTCTTAAGTGTTTATTCCTTTTTCTTTAACAAAACATCTCCTCCTGTTGCACGCACTGCGTGTCTCTCTCTCCCACTACTCTATTTCTTTCTTCTATAGCCAGGAGCATCAATCACTCCATCACACCTAGTTCATGCACAATATGCCCACCTCTCTTTAATATTGATGTACTCCAGTGTCACCATCTCCATCGTCCTTTATTTTTCTTTCTCCTGTCAACATCCACGTCACACTCTTTCATCATCAGTTTCCCCTTTCCTTCCTGCCACCTTATTTCTTTGCCTTCTTCTCGAGCATTAATATTTGTGTAATGTCATTGTTGCCATCTTCTTTTCTTAAACACTTCTGGTGTTTCTTCTCTGTGAAGCCTATGTGATGCAAAAGAACTTAAAAAGTCTATAAAAGAAATAAAAGAGAAGATTAGTCAACCACACAGCTTTAATTTGGTGGAATGAGAATTGAGATTTGAGCTGACATCAAAAGTAAGGGTTGAATTTTAGATTGTTTTATGTTATTCTATTTTAGATATGCTATCCTAGTTGTATAGGACTTATAGAATTTCTGTTATAATAGGATCTAAATTAGGAATCTTTTTCTACTAGAATAAGGATTCTAAGAACTATATATATATTTGTGTGTATTCAACTCTTCATCAAGAATAGGAACCTGAAATTTTTCTACAAACTTGAGCTTTTAACCAGAAGGTGTGATGTTTTCTTCTAATAGTGATTATTAGATTTTAAGGGTGATTCCTATTTTCCAACTATCCATTGTTTGTGTTCCTCACTAAATTCTAGCAAACTTAATCTAAATTTCAGCCATATTAAACCCTGAAATCCTAATTAGACCCTGAATATTAAGCCTAAATTTCCAGCAATCAAACCATAGAATGCAACTATACAAAAACTAAAATTTCAACATTTCTAGCTGAAATCCAGGCCTAAAACTTGATATTCTAGTAGCCTAATATTAGTCATATTTCCTAATTTTGTGATTTTTAGCTACTAGTTAATAATTCTTCTATTTATCCTACATTAATTTGATATTAGAGCTTTGGTTCACAATGGTGACAGTAGTGGAAGGGCATGTAGAAGAATATTTAGCAACCTAGAGCAAGATGAAATACTATAGTATTGCAAAAAAATTAGGCATCTATGATCCTTGTTCACATAGTGCCCCCAAAACCATCTTACATGTAACAACTCCCATAAGAAAACATATTCTACAAATTTTGGAGAGGCTACACAACCTTGACATACATGCCCTCAAAGTCAAAACTCTCACAAGAAAAAAGTATACCAACAACCTATACTTGATGTTGAACATGGTAATAAGAAAAAAAAAGGAATTGATATTGAGCAACAACACACAACATACAGCAAAATCATTGCTGAAAAATCATGTACTGATTTTGATTCCTCAAATTTAGTAAATCAATTCGAATCTTCGAGCCTATATGTTGAAGATGCTCAAATACTTAATGATATGGAGAGTTTGGCAATGGAAGATGATCATGACATGGAGAGTTTGACAGTAGGAGATGATCAAAGCGTTAAAGATGAAGAAAAACAGGACGAAGTGGATTCTTTGGCAAACCCAGAAGGTGAAACAATTGAACAACAAGTTCAAACACTTAAACAATAGGTTGAGGCAACAGTGCAACAAGTTGAAAGAATAGGACATCAAGCTAAAATAACAGAACATGGAGTTGAAAAGATTAACCAGCAACTACTTGGGGTTCCAGAGCTTTTGGTTCAAAACTTAATGATATCATTGGTGTTGTTGATGAAGATTGTATTGTAGTGGCTGATGAAGGAGAAGTACACTTGAATGAGTACAACATAGGAATAAAGAGAATAAGTGTACTTGTAAAGTCAAAATTCATTAATGATGGCAAGTTACTAACTACAAGAAGCAGCAATACGTATGTTCTTGATGCCTATGTTGTAGAGAAGCCATGTAGTTTAGTTATGAAACAGTTTACAAATATATTGGTCAAGACTAATGATGTTGTTCACACTGCTAAACTATTCTTCAAAGAGGTTGTATGTCTATATGGATTACCTTTAACCATCGCCTTTGACCGTGATGTGAAGTTTATGAGTAATTTTTGCAGAATTATAAGGAAAACATTAAACAGGAAACTTCAATTTTCAAGTTCTTTTCATCCTCAAATCCATTGACAAACGGAGTAGTAAATAGAAGCTTGGGACTTGTTAAGATATTTGGTTAGAGTCAATGTGAAAAATTGGTACCTAATTCTTCTTATGGCAGAATTTGCATACAACAATTCGATAGTCAAGCTTGTTTAGAAGTATTTAATATAACTATATTTATGAATATAATTATTATGAGATAGGTTCTTTTTTAGAGATTATATAGTGCAATAACATATAGAAATTTAGCCCTTAGTGGCTTTATGTCCTAATTTCTTCAAAATAAAATTTTAAAACACATCATTTTCCCAAATTGAAGGGTTTGTCTGCAATCCATAGAAGCCGGCATGCAATCCATAGAGCAAATTATGAAAGTTAAAGGGGAAACTTTCAGGCACTTTAATACCAATCAGCCTGCTTTTACCTTGAATTAGTTGGTTTGTTAGGTCAATTGCTTGCACATTTTAACAGCATAGTGATTCCTGAAATGGCTATAGCCTATATATCAGTGTAATAGTTGGTTATTCTCCCCTTATTTTAACTAAATTTTCCTTAAATTGATCACGTTGTAGGTGAGGTAGGAAGGATGTATGAGGCCAATGTAGATGATGTGGGCTACAGGTTAGTAGCCATTTATACTCCTGTTAGAGAGGATGGTGTTGAGGGGCAACCGCTGTCTGCTTCTACAGAGCCAATAGCTGTTGGTGAGCTTAATTCTCATATGATGCTTGATTTTCTCCATTGTTTGGCTTCTGTGGTTATGACACAGCTGAATGATTGTTGATTCAATGCTTGATTTCGACTATTAGTTTTGACCATTTGGGTTTCTAATTCTTGTTATAGGGACATAAACTCCAAGAGATGTATGGATTTTTTTGTTAACCAACCTTGTAACAATATAAAAAGAGCAAATTATGAAAGTCGAAATTAGAATGCAGAGAAAGGAGGCTCAACATTCCTTTCTGAGATTCATGGACTCAATCCAGTGAAAGTTTCATTTTCTGGTGTCTAAATGTCTGTTATGTGACCTGCAGAGCCTGATGTTCTTAAAGAGGTTAAGCAGAAGCTTGAACTTGGATCAATGAAGTTTGAGGTACTTATTTCTAAACGTTATGGTGTATAATCTTTATTCTATTTATCTTGTTATATGTTGTATTTTCGTGTATTTTTGTTTTTTCTTCACGATTGTCTTAATCGTAATACATAACGAGTCCCTTGATATGATATAGAAACCTTCATTTTATCACATTTTAGCTTTATCTCAGAACTTCTATGCAAAAAGTTGTTAAGTAATATCTAGAAAGTGATTCTAGAATTTAATCAAATAGTTGATAGATGTAAAATTTGTGTTCATTGTTGACACACTTTCGTCTATTCTTTTTGTACAGGCATTATGTGACAAGGATCGGTCTCTTAAAAAGGTTATGATTCTTCCCGAGTACTTGCAAATCGATGCAACTTGTATTTAATATTCCAAAAATAAAGGAGAAGATAGTCTCATAGTTCTGGTCAATATTGCAGACTCCAGGACAGGGTGGTCTTGAGAGAAGAATCGTAGAAGTTAATAGAAAGAGAATCAAGGTTGTAAAGCCTGGTTCTAAGACATCATTTCCAACTACTGAAATTCGTGGAAGTTATGCTCCTCCATTTCACGTAGGTTTCTGAATTTGTGATTAGCTTTATAGTTAACCTGTTAACTTCTACAAGTGAAAAGCTTTGCATGATAATCATCAGTAACTGCATAAAACTTGCTCAGTACTATGATTTCCACTGATTTCATATACCAAGGATAATTTTCTATTCATGAAGTTACATATACTTTCGTAATTGAATGAAGATGAGAATTATGTCCAAATTAGAAAAGAAGGCTAATAAAACCCATCTCAAACAATACAAGTTACCACCTTTTGTACCACTGCATGGTTGTGGTATCAGAGCCAATGACCAAGTGACCTTAGCCGCATCTAAAATGTGGGTCTTAAGGATGGAATTCCAAATCTACTTGTGTCACTAGATGATAAAAGAGTATGGTTGTTCGATAAGCAATTTGATTTGTATGGTGCAGTGTGCAATATTTTAACCGCTAAATCCAGTTCTGCTGCATTGTGGTGTCTGTTTTCGGTTATCATGGAAAACCAAAGCTATGTTGCTTTTCTCATATAATACGAATTTACCAGGTGGAGCTTTACCGGAATGAACAGCATCGGCTAAGGATTGTGGTTGACAGTGAAAATGAGATAGACTTGATGGTTCATTCTCGCCATATGCGGGATGTCATTGTCCTTCTGATCCGAGGCCTTGCTCAGCGTTTCAATAGTACATCCCTCAATTCTCTTCTTAAAATTGAGACATAAACCTTCATGTAAAGTTGTAGCAATTTCCCAAGGCTTGTGGTTATGCAAGCAGTCACACCTTTCAGGAATTGTTGCCCCTTGGACGCTATTGCCTTTGGTGTTCATGCCATGCCTCTTGTTGTGTATTGCTGACGAGAGGCCTGAGGCCTCAGTCTTTGTATATTATAATGGTTATGACTACCTATGCTATGTGAGAAGCATACGTATAACCCTGTCAAGCTGAAATTCAATTTTCTCGTTTTTTCTAGCATGAAGCAACCACTTTAGTTGGACGAAATCCCTCTATCATACCTCATTTAAGAACCTTCATAAACGATTGAACTGACTTCATTAAAAAAAAAGGTCATTTGTCCTGAGTGCTAACGTCTGGAAACCAATAAGCTACTGTCTTAACCAAAATTTTCGTTTCTGGACCTTGTAAGCTTGGGAGTTATTTTCTTGAGCATTTTGTTCTATTACTTGGTTAATACATCAAGCAACAACTGGTAAGGGGTTTGGTTTGTTCTCTTGCAATGGTCAAAAATAGAAAATGAAGCAATCAAGCGCAGAAAACTAGGAGATAGCGGCTAGTAAATGAAGAATATTAGTGAATCTAACAGCAATAAAATTGTTCGGGATTTTTCCTTGTTGCTCTAGGTTGCATCATAGGAAGCATGTAGTGCAGCAAAGACGAAATGAAGAGCAGACACGTCCTCTCCCCAAATCTAACCAAAGTTGACCAATGCACAGAAGCCATAATAAACACATTGATTGCTATGGAGATAGGTTCACTGGCACTCCCCAAAGTTCAGGCTTTCTTGCTTGTTTGAGTGTTGGTTAAAAACCAATAGGCATTGTTTTTTTCAAGCAATCGGCCTTAATTGTCTAGAAATTGAATTTTCTTTTGCGGACATATGGGAGGCAGTAGTGACAACTACTATAAAACAATCGATAAGATCTCTTATTGATAATGTTGACAAACCTCTTTGACATATTCATCAGACTAAATGCTTAGAGAAATTTTTTTGCCAACTCTTGGATTATGGATTGATTGAGCCACAAAGTCGGATTGGGTTTACCAAGCATTCTATGTCAATAAGCGTTCATAATAGAAACGTAGAAAGAAACGTCTAATGATAGACTATAAGCCACTGAATGCATTCCTGCAGGATGATAAGTTTCCTTTGCCTAAAATTAGTACACAGGTACTATTTCTGAAAGAAGCTGTTATATTCTCAAAGTTTGATTTGAAAGCAGACAACTGGGTGTTCACCCTGAAGAGCTATTGACCATATAATCCACTTATCAAACCTTTTCTCTACATATTTTGCATGTCTATGTGGTAGAAAAATAATCACAATTAATGGTAGGCATAAGGGATACCACGATCAATCCATTACTAATTTGAAGACATGTTTTTTCGTGTCTTTGTATTATCTATAAATTTGATCTCCATCAACAAATTCACTCGAGATTTGAATTGCTATGTGATTTTTCATTGTGATTGTTATGTCTTTTAGGACGAGGATTTGGGAAAGATGATTGGACATGCTAGAGTACATAGTGACTTCTACTACCTTAAAGAATTTAACCTATCAAACAAGATTAATGGTAGTTTATTTTACTTCATTATTTTATTTTTTTCATTCAACAAAGATAAAGTTTGGCTCCATCATTGTGACTTGGACATTCAGTACTTATTAAAATTATGTTTCCTTCTTTGCTAAAAGGTAAGTATCGGCGAATTTTGTTTTAAAGTGTGAGAATGTCAAACACAAACATATATCTTTTACAATTAGTAATCGAAGAAGTTCTATTCCTTTTTATCTCATTCACAGTGATATTTGGGGTCTTTTTATTGTTCTTAATATTTTTTGGAAAAAATAATTTATTTCTTTCATTAATAATTGTACTCATGTCTGACATATTTTTACTCAAATACAAATTTGATACAAGTACTATCCTCCAAAAATTTTGTTCCATGATTGAAAACCAATTTGGGGATAACTTTAAAGGATTTAGGTTTGGTAATGCTAGAGAGTATTTCAATCAAGTCCTAACTCCATACTTTCGAAAGAAAGAGACAACAAATTAGAGCAACATAACGGAAAAAGAGTCACCTCCTTGAATTAACCTAACCTTTCCCTTTTTGAAATTTTTTTCCCTAAATCCTTTTGGAACGAAGCAATACTTAATGATATTTATCTTATAAATCGTTTCCTTTAAGAGTCTTAGAGTTCAAAAGTCTAATAGAAGTCCTCTCAATGTTCTATCTTGATTTACAAACTAGAAATAGCCTTATCCCTAGGGTTAGGTGTGTATTATTTGTTTGTATTTATAGCCAAAATCATGAAAAGTTAAATCCAAAGGCTTTGAAACGTATCTTTGTGGGTTACTTTTTGACTAAAAAATTGTGTAAGTGTTGCAATCCTTTATCAAAAAGGTTTAATTTGAGCACAATTGTTTTCAACCCACTATCAACTATAACTTGATATTTGGACAACCAATTCATGCCCAAGATCAATTCAAACTCATGGACGAGTAACTCAATCAGATCAGCTGCAAATTGTTTCCCATGGACTAAAATAGGGCAATCTCTGTAGGACCTCGGCCTCTAGGGCCTCGCGTCCTCGGGACCTCGGCCTCTCGGGCCTCGCGCCCTGCGCCCACCCGCTTGCAAATATTGTCCGCTTTGGGCCTCGGCCTCTCTGGCCTTGCACCCTCACGGTTTTGCTTTCCTCAGAACTTCCCAGGAGGTCACCCATCCTTGGATTGCTCTGGCCCTGGCACGTTTAACTTCGGAGTTCTGTGGGCATCCGAGACGTTAGGGCATGGAAAACGCATCTGCAAGGGAAAGGTATCCACACCCTTATAAGGGGTGCTTCGTTCGC
>JAOQMR010000002.1:24677721-24688304 GCA_027563865.1 Erythroxylum pelleterianum
GTTAGAGAAGTGCTCTAAAGGCAATCACCTTTAACACTTATTGTACAAATCATTTTATGATTAATAAAGACATTTTTCATTATTTCGATGTTCATACATTTGCAGATTTGATGTTGATCTTAAATCGATTTAATGAAGTTCTTGATATAAAACATAGCATCCTTGATATAAAACATAGCATGGAGGAAATCATAATGAGATCATGATAATGAGATTTCTATCATGTGTAATTATGTTAGTATCTAAACTTTCCCTAACTATAGGATTAATGAGATAAGATATCATTAATTCAGATAGGCTATCACATATTATACTCCTTAATTAGATCAAGCGGTAGATCCTATAAGCTATAGACATAAGTTGTTTAGAGTTAACATGTGGATGCTTACTAAGGGTCGTAAAATACATTTGATTGACCTATTACGAGACAATCATATGGATATTCTATTCCAGTGCCAATGATAGTCTCATCATAGCAATGGTGCAAGTATCCTTTGACTTGAAGTACTCAAGGATATCTTAGATACTGATCTTGTTCTTTGAATCCATTCATTGGTGCCTTTTAGGGGTTACTAATAGGGTGGTGATTGGGTACAGCTTGAGGTACTCGTAGGTAATTGAGTAGCCAATAAAGCATTCACCACTCCTGATTGAAGGAGATGATACCTATAACCTCTTATCGGGGTCATTACTTAGGAGTCTCTGGCTAGAGCAGATATGTGTTATGAAGAGAGTCTTCAATGATACACAGAGAAATGAGATCTTCAGGATAAAATTTAATAACACTTGGACTAGATATAGCGTAGTTAGTCTAATGGGAGTTGACACTTTGATCATACTTTGAACTAAGTGGGGTATAGATGGTGAAAAGATGAATTGCATGGAAACATTGCATATGCAAGGGTTCGTAGTCAAACTACTGACTTTCTGGTCAATTGGGGTTCATGACATGTTGTTAGATGCCGCTCTTGACTTACTTGAATTAAGTGTTAATTTAAATGACCAACATAACTAGGAACCTAATGGGCCACACACATAGGAGATCTGAAGGATGAGTAAAATGGTCTTGAATGGTGATTCAAGATAGGAGAGAATGTTTTGGGATTGTATTGCGATGTGAACGTGCTAGAAAATGTTGCATGGAATAGATTAGAAACAAGTGTTGTTAGCTTCCATTAATGCATGCTATTCATGGTCATTAACTTCCCATAACTTCCATTAATGCATGTTATTCATGACCATTAACTTCCCATAACTTTCCATTAGTGATGGGGGTTATTGAAGGCTAAATGGTGCAAAAAATTGAGATGATTTTCGTTCATCTTGTGTAAGAAACAAGAAAAGAAAAAGAAAGGTTCTTTTTCTTACACAAAATTTTTCTCTCTAACTCTCTCAAGAGTTCTTGTCTTTGCTAGCATAAAGAAAGAATTCTAGCCATCTCCTAGTGAGGTTTCATCCTTCTATAGAATTCTAGCCATCTCCTAGTAAGATTTCATCCTTCTATCTTTATGTAGACTTTCATTAGAGATGTTCTGCGTTAATCGTTGTAGTTTATGACTACCCAATGCGGAGAAGATTAAAGAACAAAAGAGATCATTAGAAAGGTATGTAAGATCATCAATGGAAGTTAACTTCCCAATGCAGTCATTAATTCATGTTTTTGTTTTTTCTATATCTATATGTATAAGTAGATCAAGTTTTTTTAGGTTTCATTTATTAATTAAATGGCTGATTTTTGTAAATCAATAAGTTTTAATAAACCAAAATAAATTAATTAATTTTTATTTAACAATTTCTTTTTAATTAAGCTTCAAATTCTTCGATGAGTAAGGATAATCTTTTTTAATCATATTTCAAATTCTTTAATTTTATTCAATCTTTAGTCGATTTTATGATGATCTAATATCGATTGAACTTTTAAAACCTTAAACTTCCTGTCTTACTGGTTTAATTTCTTGACCCTTTTAAAAGAAATTTCATTAAAAGTGAGCATATGTTATAAAGATTAAAGTATGAAAAAATATCTTTAATGTATGTTTATGATAAAGCTATAATATTTATTTAAAAATATATGTATTTATGATGAATGTCATTGATTCACCATGACTAATTCAGAGTAAATTAGAATAAAGATGATGAAGTACAGAAAGAATAAATACAATGGAGTCACCACCCTATCTTATTAAGGAAAATAGTGAAGGCATTAGGCACCTTATTCTACTTATCTAAATAGTTCCCTAGATCTCATAAAGATTTTGCAATCTTAGGAAATCTTAAAAGAAAGAAATTAGGCATGATGCTAAAAGATAAAACGTGTTTAGGTGTTAAAAATTGAAATTTACGTAGGACTTAAGAAAATGAAAACATATGACTAAAAATCTTAGGAGTTTATTATTTTACGTAAGGTTTGAAACATGACTTAAAATTATAGTTGAATTCTTAGAACTTTATGGTCTTACCTAGGGCTTGAGTTAAAAAATGGTTAAGGCCTATGATTTTATGGTCTTACCTGGCACTTAAAATGGAGAAAACTACATTGACCTTAAACCTGGGCTTGAAATATAAAAAGAAATCCCTCTAGTGGACCTCAGGACTTAGAAGATAAACTGAAATATATAAAATGAATCTTAGAGCATAGAAAATAATTTGGAATTTCCAAAATGAATCTTATAACTGGAAAAATAAAAAGGGAATGCCTAGAATGAATCTTAGGGCTTAAATAGATTTTAAGTATTGGTTTGAGAAAAAGGAATACATAAGTTTTAATGACTTGCTAGCTAAAGCTTTGAATGGTTTTCAATTTTAACATTTAAGTGACTAATTGATTTCGGTCATTTGAATTTAAATTTAAGCTTGTACAAAATTTCACCTAAATATTTGGGCTTTTATTTTTTTTCAATTACCCCTATTTATTAACACTATTTTGTTAGCCCTTGAAGGGCAATGTTTGCTCATTTTTTAATCCTATATCTGAACTAATAAATGGTTATGGAAAATTCATATAAGATAACTCCTAACAATCACAATTATAGTAAAATGGAGAAGGTAAAGAGAGACAATTGATAGTAATTAAGCCAAAAACACCTTGACCTATGTCTACTCTCTATGTTCTACTAGAAAATCCACTATCCGTTTATTCAGTGCATCATCTTCTTTTTCATAGATTAAAAAGAATCTTTGCAATCATCTTGCTAAGTAAGAGTAACTATTTACAAATCTTGTTCAAGGTCAAAAGTATCCTAACGAAGTGTAAACTAAGTAAATTCCCTAGTTACTTCAATTATACAACTTAAAAACTCTTTCTTTTGCTCACACTAAAGAACAAAGTAACAAGATATGTTACGTAAGGAATACACGCACTATCTAGCTATCCAAGACTTTTAGCAATTTTTTAATATACTCAACCTACTTCTTTTAACACATTTGTAGTATAATTATACTAAAAATAAACTTAAATAATTATTAAAAATCAAAATTATTTTTTGTAACAGTTAGTAATAGTAATATTGGTAAACCACTAGTATATATTGTTTGAATAATGTGCTACATATGTCACGACCCAACCTTGGATCGTGACTGGCGCTAAAGGAACATTAAACTTAGTGTTTATTGGACCCTTAACAAGCCTAAAATACCACCAAATCCCTATATCTATAGTAAAGATGAGATTTCAAAATGATCAAACTCATGCTAATAATAATCAAATAGTTTTAACAATATACAATACCTAATGTGCTACAATATTAAAATAGTTAATACAAGGGAAATCCAATATATACAAGACTACTACGGCTCTAGAGTCAATGGTCACCATCAAACATACATAGAATCATCGAAGAGGAAGAAGACCGATAAACTACCCTGTTAAAAGAGATCTGAAAAGAAGATCCTAAAAAATGGTTTAAGGGAGCCATACCTCACTGAGTGAATTAATACTATGGTTATGTTATGCTCTCCTAAGGATTTCAAATGATACATACATATATGTATACATTAAAATGTATTACATCTGTAATGCAATTTCATAACACAATGATTTTTTCAATAAACCTGCATAGATTTCCTATAACAATATCGTGTCTCATAATCATAAAAATCACAGATAATATTGGAGGACTGACGAACAAACCTATGAAAGACTCCTTACCCATAGACTATAGTCATAGGGGCTCTCTTGTTCTATATTGGTCACTTGGTTCAACGTAGTGGACTGTCGTCCGAGAGCCATACTCAACCGAACTGCCACGGCCTCACTACAACATAATTGTCATCCGAGAGCAAGCTCAACTGAACCGCCACAATCATGTTACCTCTCATATACCATATATCGATTGGAATTCGAGAGTAAGCTCGACTGAACCTCCCCAACCGCATCATATCTAAATCAATAGACCCAATACTAACCCAAATCTATACCCTACTAATGACTCACTATATGAACAACCTAGGGGCACCCACCAGGTAATTCATACTATAACAATCCTCCACATTATCACATAACAAGACAACCATAACATTGGACAACAAAATATGTATACATGTGTCAATCCATATGTATGAATGTCATGCATGCCTATGACAATGATGGTGATTTCCATGATGAATATGAAATTCTAATGCATGTACATAACCATGAATATTAATTCACAGGTAGAGTGTGCTCCTTCACACCGAACCTAGTGTCTTGAAATGGAGAGCTCAACTCTTGATTAATCGATAGAAAGAAAAGTCAAAATGACCACAAGGATTAGAAACCTAAACCAAATTTAGACACTCTGAGTATAAGATTATGACTCAATAATAAAGAGCTATATTTTCTATTTAAAAATGACAATGCCACATTTTATGAGGAGCCTACTAAAAATTTTGAAAAATTTTCCCTATAAAAAGGACATCCCCCTTCCAAAAGAACAATAATTCCTATAATGAAAACACATTTCTATGATCACCAATAATTACAACTTAATTTGGGCCTCCAAACTAAATGTTCATGCCTAATTGAGTTCCCATTTACATTGCAAAAATTTATAATAAACCCAATTATAATTCAATTATACCAATCTCTAACTCATACACCCTCATTTATACTTAACACATTAAGATATTCTCAATTCTAAGCAAAAACAACTCAATTTAATCAATTTCATGCATTTCTATAAGAACATAACCCTTTTTAAATTTTTCTCACAAAATATGAAGAATTTATATATATTGCTTTTAAGAAAATTGATCTACATAATATTTGAGAAAATTTAAAATTATTTTCAACCATTTTTGGGCTTGTCGAAAAATCACCACCGTCACCGGAGCGTGTTGTACAAACATGGCGCTGCTGGGGGGTGGGGTGATCTTCACCACCTACCTAGAAATGACGAGCTTACCTCTAGGAATCCAATGGAACTAGTCTCGTGCCAAAACTGCTCCCAATTTGCGAGAATCAAAGGTATAAAACACAAAGACGACCCATTTTTGCTCACCGAAAAAATGGGTCGATTGGTATCGAGTTTCCATCCTTGCCTATGTATCGAGTTTCCATCCTTGCCTATAACCAAAATAGGAGATCGGTGATACTTAAATGAACTGAAATTTCCAGTTGTGATTCCTCCAATTCTAGGTCGATTTTGAAGAAACATATTTATAGATTTTGTATAACGTCCCGAGAGCTTTCTGTAGAGCCCTAGTCGTTGAAGATGGTGGTTGGACGGTGAAGTTATGAGTGTTGAAATTTGTAATAAATAGTAACCTATAGGGAAAAGAGTTCAAGAGAGAAATGAAATTTAAGATTTTTTAAGCTCAACTTATACTTTTGTAGGCTCTTCTCTTTATTGATTCATTATGAGTAATTTAACAAAAATTTGAAACATTACAATATAATTAATCAATATTAAGATAAACCTTTGGTACATAATTTTCTTCCTTTTAAACCATATAGGTCGATCATATACACATTTTTTCAGTCAAATAAAATTGTATTTTAAAAAGGGTAGAATGCAAAGCCTCACGTAAGTTCAACTAAGTGATCAAACAAGTTTAGTAATCTTATTTGATAACTAGTACACTCATAATAATTAAACATATAGGTCAGAGTGAATAACTAGTAAATCGTGAATACAAATTAGACTAATTGCAAGGTTTCAAACTAACATATTTTTAATTGATTCCCCACTTAATAGCTACAATTATAGAAAGTTTTCCATCACTAAAATTGTTTAGTAAAAACTCCGTTATGATGGCCAGGGTGTTGGAGTTAAATACTTGAATGCCAGTTTGTTTAGACTTGGGCCTTATTTGATTCCTTTCCTTCCAGAATTCATAAACTATTGTGTATAATGCAAGTTTTAGAAGTGAGTGGCTATCCTTAAGGATTGAGGCATTGGAGACCTTGGATATTATGTTGTCCTAAGTTGTTTCATTATAGGATAAATTATAGGCCGTTTGAATTCTTAACCAAGTGTCTTCAATATAAGTATACTAAAAAAAGATTATCTTTTGTTTTTAATTCAAGATTGTAAAGGCTATAATATGGGTTAAGAGCTAAGTTGGTTTTAACCTTGTTTGATATGCTCAATCTATTAAGCATGTTAAGCCACACAATAAAAGAAATCATTATAATGTAGCCCTTAAACCATATTAGTCTATACCATAATAACTTAAGGGTAGGTTGTTTAAAATTTTCATAAGCAGAATTATTTGTGAACTTCTGTGAAGCATATCCGGACTAAGTTACTATACCCTCCTCACTTTGTCTTACGTTGTAACTGGGAATGGCTTCCTTCAAGTATTTGACGCCCTTGAATCTTATGAATCATTCATCATCCTTGATCAACTTCTCCACTTTGGCATTAGGTTCAACATATATCTTAAATGGAAAATGCTAAGAATCAAATGTAGAGGACCTTTAGCACTCTAATTATTAAACCATAGATAGGTTTGCTTGACATTGCCAATTAAGAATTTAAACTTCCTACAAAGTACTTACCTAAGTTTAAGGATATGATGAAAATTCCAGGAGTTGTTCTAAATTAGCTTAAAGCCACAAAGACTTGCTTCTCTTAAGGGAAATGTATGCATCTATGGAGACAACATATTCTCCTTATCAGTTTGTAATTTCAACAAATTTCTAACAAGGAAAATTTTGCCTTTGATTTTGAATGGATATGAGGTTAATTTCTCCCTGATCCAATAGCTTGCACACCACATTCTATGCTAGCTTATATCCTAAACTCTTGTAGGCATCACCATTACAAAGGAAATTCCTTAGCGTCCTCTCAATTTCTTAGACTATTTTCTTGGGTAAGACCAGATAAGGAAGCCCTAGTTGACTTAGTCAAAAGCCTTCCTAAAATCAATTTTTAATGCACAAAGCTTATCTGAGCCTTTCCTTTAATAGTCTTAAATCAACTCCTGAGTAAGAAGAAAAATGTCTCCTATACTTTTGCCTTCAATATATACACCTTAGGTTTTTCTTATAAAGGAACCTATCAACTATTTTAGCCTCTACACTAAAATACTGGAGATAATTTTATACAAGGTAATATAATACAAAATAGGTCTAAATTACCTCAAGGAACTTAGATTGAGAACCTTGAAGACTAAACAAATATGTTTTTGGTTTATTTCCTTAAGAAGAATATCATTGTTGAAGAAATCAAGAATAACTTTGTAAAATTGAATCTTAGTCCATTGATAGGTTTGCTTGAAGAAGTATGCATTTAGTATATTCAGGCTAAGGGCTTTATGAGAGTTCAAATTACTCGGTGTTTTTTTACATCCTTTATAATAATTCATTTAGTTAGTTTGTGAGCTTGATTAGGGGAAATAATTGAACCAAAGAATGAACTAAGTGTTTGCATAGAAGACCTACATTCAAAACTAGATCTTAGGAATTCCTTGAAGTACCTAAGAACCATGTCTTTAATGTCTTTTTTCCCTCCAAACTCTCTTTTTAGAATCTTTGATTGACCTATTTTATGAAATTCAATATTTTAATAATCGCAAGTGCATAATGTAGCTATAGCTAGTACTTGTAAGTATGAGTTGATCCTGTGAAAACGATGAATAATAGTAGTTACCCTTCCCTTATTATTTAGACTAAGGATTGATTTTAGGTTTTTAATGAAAAGAAACCAAAACTAAGGCAAGTAAAATAAAATAGGTAATGAAATTAAACAGAGAATTAAGGAAACACTTGGGAAATTATCGATATCGATAATTAGTATCTAGGTTTTGAATCCTCCTAAACCCTTAAAATTGATTTATTATGCTATTGTTTTATTAAATTATTAGATCGTGGAGACTCCTATGGTATAGTAGCTGACCTTGAGTCTACTAATAACTAATCCTAAGGTTTCTAATCAAATTACTCAGGTTAAATTTTATAAGATTGCATTGTCGTTTTATGAATCTCTCTATTAGGTTTGACCCTAATTTGGAAGATTTATTTCTTCCTATCTCTAGGGTTGCAATCAACTCCTTCCAATTATCGTGAATCTATTCAACATATGATTTCTCAATCACTACGTATGAAATCAACTTATGGTCTAATATTATGGATTACTATAACATAAATAAAATAAGTAATTGGATCACAAGATTCAGTCAAACCAATTGCATTAATAAAAGAATCAAATCATATCAAAGTATTAACATAAGGTTCATCTAACCTAAATACTTGGAAATTTAGATAAATATTATTGAACATGTAAATAGACAAAAAGAAAAATGAATTGAAAGCAATGGGTTCATAATCCTTAATCTCACTAATTGTCTTTTATTCAATATTTTCAGATGTAGAGCCTTGATATTGTATTCTGATGGATCTTTCAATGAAATCTTCATGTTCTTTTCTTCTCTAAACTAAAATCACTCTTGGAGAATGAAATCTACATCTGGAAATTGCCTCCTAATGTTGGCTCCCTTCTCAAGTCTCCGTTCATGTCTTTATATATGGAATTCTAGGGTTTTGTATGATTCACGTCTTATGCATAGCCATACATAAGACCGTGCATCACCAAATTCTCTAAAAATTGCAAAACTGCATGACTTGGGAGAAATGCATAGGTAGATGTATTACTATGCATCGAGTCTTCATTTTGTGTCATATTTTTGTTTGAATTCTTCTCCTTTAAGTCCATAAAGGCAATTATACTTTGTAAACATACTTGAAGTAAATTAAGTACCAAATATACAACAAAAGTATAAAATATCAAGCAAATACATCAAGTATAGTTGTAAAAATATAGTCAAATATTCATATATCAGTCTTTAGTCAGGCATGAGATCTTATTGAGATTTCTTATAACTAGGATTGCTTCAAAAAAAAAAGGAAGTGCATTTATCTCTTTTCTATAGCCAAAGGACTCTTGATTTCTGTCTCAAAACTGAGTTGTGTGAATCTAATACTTGATGTGATTATTTTGATCATGCCTCTCCTTAGTTCTATATTTTTTGTTCATAGGATGTAAGTAAATAATACCTTGTGTAGAGTCTAGCTTACTCTTAGTCTCTATAATTTCTATATTTTTGTCTATTTATAAAAGGCTTGTGGAAAGTTTTTAGCTTATCCTTCACTATTTTGAGCTTCCTCACACATTTAAATTGTCCAAATCCTTCCACACTTGAGCCTATTCCATCCTATAAAAGCTCTTGAAAACCTTGATTCTTGTCTAAAAAATTAAAGAATTTAAAGGGTTAATTTTAACTAGGATATTAACCAAATTATAAATCTCGATCAGGAAGTGATATGAAGTTATTGGCTAACCAAATATTACTTTGCTCCCATTTAAATCAATTAACCAAGCCTGATTTACTGGAGCTCTATCCAAGTTTCTTCTCCTTTTATTATTTATTAGACTAGATGAAGTGATTCCTCTTATAGTTGAGATCTGCAAATTCTAGATTTTTTGTATAGGTTTGGAAGTCCATGTAAGGTAGTTTAAAGCCTAACCCTCCTTTAGATTCAAAATTAAATAATGTACAATTGAAGTTGCTAATGATTAATCAGGTTTCATCAATACAAAAAGATTTAATACATAGTTCCTGCTATCAATTCTTTCTTTAAAAGGAAAGATTAGTTATATAAATAAAGGTAATGAATGAACTATATAACTAATAGCATCAATGAAACATAAAAGTTTATAGCTTATGCATTAAATTAGTTACTCGTCACTTTAATGTATTTATGATTGCAACCCCAATAATCCTTCCATTGTGGTGTGTGTTGGATCGCATACGGTCTGAGTATTCACAATACGCTGCGAAAAAGACCATACAAGAACATCTCGTATAATCGAAAACACAAAGGATTAACGAAAATACCTTATTTGCGTGGGTAGGTTGCTTCTTTTTCGGATTCCAAGATACTGCAAATCGCGAATGCCCTCTACCGGTATCCACACGAGTATGCATGATCCGGGCTGCGGCTGTGGTGTGCTAGCACGTCCCGAAATACTTTTCGAACGCTGCACGATCTTTCTCTCGGATGGCGGCTAGGGTTTCGTGAAAAACCTATTGTCTTACAATTGTGTCTCACAATAGTGTCTTAACCCTAATGAGACCTAAGTTTCTCTACTTATAGAGAAACC
>JAOQMR010000002.1:24688404-24699202 GCA_027563865.1 Erythroxylum pelleterianum
TTATTTTGAACCGTGATAGCCTAAGCTCATTTTCAAGAGGACTTTATCCAATTTGATCATAGTTTGAACTTTGTTTGCTTCAAAATTCCCAAAATCGAAAAAAATATACTCTTTATACAATTTTATTTAATTTTAGTTTTATTTCCCTAATTTTGATCAACTTGCAAACCCCCCATCTTTTATCAACTTTAATTGCATCTTTGACTTATAGGCTAGCTTTAAACCTTTTTCGTCGGTTCCAAGAAGTGAGACGACCCGAGGTTACAGATTAAACTACAATATTTGAAATTATTATGATCTTTTGACCGGTTTCCAATGATCGATTTTAAGATCGAACGATGAGCCGCGATCAAGTGACACACTAGGTCGGATAAAACCCTTGTCCAAAAGTTTCTGTAATTGAATCTTCAACTCTTTTAACTCTATAGGATTTTAATAGAGAATTAAAATCTTCAACTGTTTTAACTCAACAATTTTAATAGAGAATTATACCTCCCTTTCGGGTGGCAAACTTGGTAACTCTTCTGAAAAAACGTTAGGAAACTCATTTACTACCGATATATTTTGTAAGTTCACCTTCTCCGTTTTTGAATCAAGTACTAAAGCCAAATAAGTCTCACGACCTTTTCTAAGAAGTTGTTTTGCTTCCATGGATGATATTACGTTAGTTAAAGGACTAGATTGAATACTATTCATCACTATTTCTAAACCATCAAAATATTTGAGCACAACTGTTTTTATCCTACAATCAAATATAGCTTGGTGTTTGGACAACTAATCCATGCCCAATATCACATTAAATTCATGGAAGGGTAACTCTATCAAATCAGCAGTAAACTATTTCTTATGTATCATAATAGGGCAATCTCTATACACTTTATTCACATATACACTATGGCCCAATGGACTAGTCACATGTATATCATAGGCCAGTTGATCTACTTATAACATTCTATCACACACTGCTTAGTGCAAATGTTCACCTGTTGACAAGCCAAACACTTAGACACATAGTCCACTACATCATGTTTCATTCCTAGCCACTGATAATGTTGTTTCAAGTCATGGTACATCTTGTTACTCCCAGGATGCATGGTGAACACAGTATTATTGGCTTCATGTAATAACTTCTTCTTCAAGTCCTTTATTGCTGGTACACATAGTTTACTCTTGAAGTACAGACTTCCATCATCTCTCACTACAAAATTAGTCTGTTTCCCTTCTTGTACCACTTATATAATTTGTTGTAACTTGGTATCACCTTTTCGTGTATGTACTATCATCTATCTCAAGTTAGGACTCACTTTTAATTGAGCTATCAAAGCTCTATTTGGTGCAAGTCTCCATCTACTATGCTATAATAACAGAGCTGAAATAGACTTCCTACTTAAAGCATCTTGTAACATCCCATTCCCATATTAAGAGTTAGAACCCAAAAAAAAATGGTACATTTGAGATCAATGAGAGATTAAGAAAATGCATTTTTCATACTCATGCATAATGTTAGCATACGCGCATGTGAATTATAAATTTTTCACACATTAAAATGAATGTACATGCATTCATTGACAATTGCCAAGTATAATTGATTATAAATGTGATTATGTGAGAATTGTGAATTAATTGTATTGAAAATTGATGTGAAGAATATATGTATTGATTTGGAATTTTTGGTGAATTTTGGGGAAAATTTCTAAAAATGTTGAATATTATTAGACTAGGAAAAAGCCACATGACAAGTAAATTTATAATGGAAAATAGAAATAAGAAACAAAATGATATTGGAGAATTTTGAAAATGACTTTGAAAATATGGAGATGACATTAGAATTTGTGACAAGATGTTATTAAGAAAATTTTGGTGATAATTGGAATAAAAAGATAGGAGTTATGGAACTAGTTCAATAAGAACTAGTTAGTTGAGAAACTAGTTAAAGTCTTAGGAATTAGACAAGTGTCCAAATCTTAAGTTTACGTTTCTTTCAACTTTGAAAGACAAAGACATTATTTTATCATGTATAAAAAATATCTTCTATGCTTCTTGAAGCTTCTTCTTCTCCTTCGAATCTTGTTTCACGAAACCTTCACCAAAGTTACACTTTGGTTTCCTCCATATATTGCTACACCCACTTTGTTATTTCTTTCTTCTACCCCAAGAAAAACCGAACCCCTTGTCAATTTTCAAGATGATGTATGTGGGCGCATGAGAGTTAGGGCTCCTTTAGATCTTGAAGATTTTGGAGCTTTAAATAATTAAGCATTTTATGGTTTTTCATTGTGATATATGATGAAACATTCATCATATTAGTTAGTCGTTGACGTTATAAAATGAAAATGTTCATATGCTGAAACATGAGTGAAAAGCCAGAGTAGAGAGCATGTGTTGATTTTACAGATTTGATGATAAAATGTTATAAGATATTGTAGAAACGAATTTTGGAGTTGAAAGATCAGTGAAATCATACATAAATTAGTGTAGAAATTTTTTTGAAGAAAAATTGATGAATGCTCTATTTTTGTCTTCACTATTTTTATATATGTGAAGATTTTGATGGTTTGTAGATGAATAAAAAAATGAATATTGAGTTATGGAATAGGTATACGGTAATGTCTAGAGATGAGAATGAATGGTTTAAATGATAGTTAGAAGAAGAAATTTAAGAGAATGCAGAAAAAAGAAATGCAGAAAAATAAGAGTGAAGAAAACATAGAAATGAAGAAGATGTTTGAATATGTGATGTTTTTGATATTTAGTGTTGATTTTTGGTTTTTGGTCTGCTTTTGAAAGTGTTGGGTTGAATGAAGTCGAAAATGGAGGTTGAAGTAAGTTAGAAATTGTATAAGTGAAAGAAAAGAAGAAGAAGAAAAAAAAACAATAGTTTTAGAAGATTAAGATGAAGGAGCATGATGGTGGAGAAGTTTGATGAGGGGAGGCTATTTTCGAACATCCTGGATTCTTTTGACAATATCTTCTTCTCCTGACCTCCAAATGATATGGGATTAGAACCAAAAGACTCGTAACACATTGGTCTACATCACTACAAAAAATCTTAGCCATCTGAAATCATTTGGGAGAGATGGAGTGATAAAATTGGGATGGAAATGATGAGGAAAAATATGGAAATTTGGGTTCTGGGTGTGCACGGGCGTGCATTATGGTTGCACGCTCATAACTCAAATGTTTTGGAATGCATGGCCGTGCACTAATGTTGCACGTCCATGACTTAATTTTAGTTGGGTTAGCTAGTGCACGATTGTGCACCCCGAACATCCTTCCTTCTTTTGCTAATAACTTCTTCTATAGTTATCCAAATTACTTCATTTGGATTGTCTAATTGATGACGGAAAATAGACCCGAAGGTTTGGAATTTTGGAGAATTTATAAGAAAGAATAAGAGTTTGGATATTGTATGATTATATAATGTTAGAATAACATTAGTGAATGAATTGTTGGCATTAAAGCATCAAAGACATGTGTATAATGGAAATAAAGATATTCATATGATCGTAGTTGTGATTCAAAGGAGAGGAGTAATTGGTATCAAGAAAAGTGAATGAGAATTTTTTATTATGAGAGAAAATAATGCTAGAAAATAAATGATAAATAATTGAATTATTAAATGAAAATGAGCATAAGATGCGAAATTGGATAATATACCCGAGATTGTCATTGAGTACATTGTACTTATTCCGTATACACATTTGTGTATAAATGAATGCTTATAATTGTGCAAAGTTATTAATGTGAGTGTGTGCAATGTATGTGTTGTATGATTTGGATGTGTAGGATAAACATCCGCATTCAGACGTTTCCAGATCATGGAAGCTAATGCTAATCTGGAGCGTACCGTGAGTCGACCTAGATGGTCTTTAAGTGTTTCTTTTCTTTTCAATTTATGCATTAAATGACTACGGTTATGATTATTATGAAATATGAATATAATTGATATGAATGTGATTTGCTTATGTTGATGCCGGAAAATGAAGGTCCGAGACTTGATGCATAAATGTGATATTAAAGTGTTACTTGTATGTGAATGAGAAGAAATAAGTATTTTCTCAACTTAATTGTTGAATGCCGGACTAAGGTCTGATGATGAATGTGAAAGTGATTGTGAATCCGAAATCATATGACTAACTGAAAATATATGAATGTACTGCATTCCATTACATGAATGCATGAAACATAAAAGCAGTTGTGATCGAAGTAGTCACTGAAAAATAACTTAAAGCTTAGATTGTGAAAAAGAGCTTAAAGCTCAGAAAGTGTATAAGAGCCAAAGGCTCACTATGTAAAATGAGTCCAGTATCTCCAACAGATACGGGATAGTTATCAATGAGCCCAGTATCCACAATGGATAAGGGACGGTTTAGGCACTCAGTCACAACAAAGTAAGTAATTGAAAGTAGTCTCATATGCACTGCATATGCATGATATGAATGACTTCTGAATGTGATATATGTTGAATGTAAAATGTGAAATGATTGATCAAGTATATGTGATTTAATATGATTATTAAAGAAATGTTGTGAATTATGTGAACTGTATGTGTTATGTGATTGAGTGAACCATCAAGGATGGCTTGATGGTTCACTCATTGAGTTTGCAAAACACACCCAAAATTTGCAAGATTTTTTAGCCTCTGAAGAGTTATCCCGTTAGGCTAACGGGAGTATAGCCACTGCATACAAGTAAGAGATAGAGGTCGAGATCAATTCGTGTCTGCATAAATATTTTGGTTAATTTTTGTATGAAAGAATGTATTCTGCAATTTTTGTATCATGTGTATTTGAATATGTTTCTGTATGTATTAACTTCCGAAATTGGAAATATTTTGCAAATCAGATTGATCAAAGTGTAATAATAATTGTGATTTCGAATTTTATGAAATGAAAGTATGGGCTCGAATTTGATTATTGATTTCCACATACGCTTGTGCCATTTGTGAAAAAAATAAAATAATTGTACCAAGTTTCGAGTGTCTGACTGATTGACTGTTCTAGCATACCACCCTTGCGGGATAGTACTCAGATATCACTCAAGATGTCTGGTACGTGTCTTGCGAGAGTGGGGTGCTACATTGCTTGGTATCAGAGCCCAGAATTAGTATCTTACATGGGCATTTTCGAAATATATGTGA
Organism: Erythroxylum pelleterianum; assembly: GCA_027563865.1. NCBI lineage: Eukaryota > Viridiplantae > Streptophyta > Magnoliopsida > Malpighiales > Erythroxylaceae > Erythroxylum > Erythroxylum pelleterianum. The sequence goes on from JAOQMR010000002.1 coordinate 24,693,545, forward strand.
AGATACATGCATTTTTTACATGTCATAGCATATAGTAGCAACTGATCCCAAGTCTGAGTCGCATGTGTATGAGTCACACGCATGAGCATGTGTTAAGAGTTTGAATTGATAGAATTAGGAAGAAGAGTGATGCTCTTTCAGAATGTGAGAAAAAGAAAGTTTGTGGATATTTAGAAATGAGAAATAGTAAATGGGTAAATATGACAGATAAATGATTCAATGTATTTGTATTGGTGGATGTATTATTGAATACGACATTAATATTATACTATGGTGATATATAACTGAATGTTATAAAAATGTGAATGTATTGTGTAACATCCCGTTACCTGCGGGGAGGCTAGAATAGTAAATAAGAGTGTTCAATGAGAGCGTAGAATTTGCATTTTCATGCTCATGCATAATATGGCATACACATACACATAAATAGTGAATTTTTCTACACATGAAAATAATTGTACATGCATTCATGAATAATTCTAGGTATATTTGGACCGAGTTGTAATTTTTGGGAAATTTGTGAATTTGAAATTTATTTATATTGGACATTTTATTGATTAGTGGAATTATTATATTTGTGAATTTTGGTGAATTTAAGATTTATTTTGGAATTTATAGAGTATTATGGAAAATAGGAAAAAAAGAAGAAGAAAAGAAATCAAAAGAATATTTGGAGATATTTGGATTGTAAAGATGAGAGTTAAATGAAGTTAGTTTCAAAAGAAACTAAGTTAGAGCTTAAGCATTAAAAAAGTGACAACTGTCACTGACTAAGTGATTTTTTTTAAACTTGTAGAAAGTAAGTTTGAGTTATCTGAGAGTTAAAAAGGGGTTAGCGTTATTTCATAAGCTTCCATCTCTTTCGTAACGACCTTCTTCAAATTTTCTTCAAACACACAGAGTTTCCATCAAACACCTTTTGAGGCATTTCTTTTCTTTTCCTCATCCCACACCTCTATCACCACTGCTAATTGTCTTTTCTACCTAAGAAAAACCAGAAGTTGGTTACTTTTCTTAGCAAATACGTTATTTTGCATGGAGTAAGTAAGTAATGATCCATGCATAGAGTTTTCAACAAGTAAGTAATGAATAAACCTTTTAGAGTTGTGGATTCATGAAATAATTTGATGAATTATTGTTAGTTGCATGGATCATGGCATTTACGTATATATATATATATATATATATATATATTCATGAACACTGTGGATGAGATGAAACTTTTGGTTATAGTGTTATTTAGTTTTTGATGAATTTTTAGTGATCTAATGTTGTGGAAATAGTTTTTGGAGTTGAAATAGCAATGGAATGGTGTATAGGATTAGTGTAGAAAATTAGATATGGAAAGATGATATGTGCTCTGTTTTTCACTGTGTAAGCTTATATATATATGTGTGTGTTGTACGTGAGTTGATGAAAACTTAGAGATGATCCAGGAAATGGTTTTTGAGTTAAAGAGCAATTGTAAAATGATGGTTTGAGATGGGAATGAGTATTTAAATGGAAGTTGAGAGGAAGAATAGTGATTGAGATTGAAAGTTGAAAATGCAGAAAAGTAACAAAGTATGAATAGGATGAATATGAATTTTTGGCTTTTGATGGTTTTTTATTAACCTTGTATATTTTGGAGTGGTATGAATTTATGGTGAGTTTAATAAAATCGAGTAGAAAAACTAGAAATAAAAAAAATGTGAAGTGTTGGGTTTTTGTAATGGAAGTCTGGAAATTTGTTGGGAATGAATAGTAATAGTGTTGGATTTTGATCTGAAACTTTCGTAAATTTACTGTACTGATATTGATAGATTTTGACAAAACTGTCTTCATAAAAATTGTAGATCTTTCTTTTATCCTTCCATTGATCTAAATTTTGTAAATTTCAGAGTTCTAGATCAGAAGTTATGGAAATTTGAAGATAATATGTCGGTGGAGAAGAAGAACTCGAATTGCACCCTTTTAGGGTACAAAAAGGATTTGCACTGTCGTGCAAAAGCACGATGGTGACTTTTGAGGATTTGTGAAAATGCACCATCATGCATAAACACGATGGTGACTTTGGTGTTTGAAAGGGGAAAGTCGCCATCGTGCAATTGCATGATAGCGACTTTGGAGGATGAATAAAGACTTTGAAGTTTTCTGGGCTGGTGACCATCCGATGGGTTTTTGGCAACATCTTCTTCGTCCAAACTCCAAATGACTTAGTTCTTAAACCATTTGACTCGTAAGACATTGGTCTACCTCTCCACCAGAATTTATAAAAATCTAAAATCAATTGAGAGAGATTGAATGAAAAACGTTGGACTGGTCTGACTTGTGCTCTCACCCTTTTTTTTTGTCTTTATCTATCACACCCATGACTCTTGCACACTCATATACCTCCCACGCCCATGAATTTTCTCACACCCATGATTTATTCTCACAGGCGTGATTCCTGTATAGGCGTGACTCTTGTTCACTCACACCCATGAGTTAATTGCAAGAGTGATGTTTAATTGTCTTTTCATGCTACAGTGCTCCTTAATAGTTTTCTCTTGTACAAGTTGAACCATCTTGCTTCTTTCGACTATAACTTCTTCTTCAGAAATCCAAATGACTTGATTCTTGAAGCAATAGATTCCTAACTCATTGTTATATCCCTCTACAAACTTTTATAGCATTTAGAATTGAATTGTTAAAGATTGATCAAATCGAAGTGTGGAATTTGTTGGAACAGTGAAATAGGAAAACTTTACTGAACACATTTCAGTATTTAGATTAACCTAGAAATATAGGCCTAAACATTGTCTCAAGAAGTCGAATTATGATTCAGTCGCTAAGATGTTGAACTTTTGGATGGAAGTTATATATAGTACACTATTTTTGAATATGAACAACCCGATAATGTTTGAGGTATATCTTCCAAATTACTGAACCAAATTGAGTGATTTTGGTGTCAATGGAAACATAAGACATAGAGGAACACTTTTCTAGAAGAGAGTTTGACCAAATTACCTCATTTTCACCTTCTAATTAAACGTGAACAGTAAACCCGAATGGGGTGTCTTGGAAAAAAAACTAAAGAGATTCTATGAGAAATGAATTGAGATTTTTATGGTTTTAGTGAGGCATAAACCTAAGTATAAATTATACATGGATGAGTTTTGATATGAGAATGATTTTGTGATGAAATTAATGGAAAGATACCTAGGATTGTCATGAACATGCATTGTGCATAATTCATTTCATACATGTGCATTATTGAACAATTATACTTGTGTATATTGTGATATATGTGTATGTTGTTTGATATAGAGGAGCCACTGGAACGTCAACCTCCAGACGTTGCCGAAACTTCCAAGCATTAGCTTCGGGAGCAACTAGTGAGTAACCTAGACGGTTTCTCTCAATTATTGTTTGCTTAAATTATGCACTGAATGATAAATGAATGTGTTTGATTGTTGATTTTGGATAAAAGGTCCGATGATTGTGAATGTGGACTAGATATTGAAGTGTTGTTTAAATGTGAATGTGGTACATGCATTCCATTCATGAATGCACAATCAAATAATGGCAGTTGTGACTAGAGTAGCCACCGACTAGAGCTTAAAACTCAACGAGTGAAAAGAGTCTCGAGCTCAACAGTGATTAAGAGCCTAAGGCTCGTTATGTATAATGAGCCCTGTATCCCCCAAGTAGATAAGGGATAGTTATTAATGAGCCCAGTATCCAAATTGGATACGGGACAGTTCAGGCACTCGATCACAACAACGTAATAAATGGAAAGTGTCTCATGAGCATTTCATATATATTTATATCATGTATGTTTTATTGATTGAAATGCCAAAATTTCTTATGCTAGAGTAAAAGTGTGATACATGATCTATTATGCAAAATTGTGAATTACATGTTATGTAAAATGGTGTGTTGCATGAATTGAGTGAACCATCAATGATGGTTACCTCATTAAAACTCACCCAAAATTTGCAATTATTTTTAGGCTTGAAGAGTACCCCATTAGACAAACGGGAGTATACCTACGGCATGCAAGTAAGAGATAGAAGTCGGGATTAGTTGACGTCTGCATTAGTATTTCCTTTATTTTGTATCAAATTAAGTCTTCCGTAATTATTGTAACTTGTGTATTCGAATATTTTTGTTTTGAAATAAATTTCCAAATCGGAAATGTTTGTATATGGTTTTTGCAATGTATTGAAAATTTGACAAGTATTTTGTATTTCTAATGGGCCTAAATGGCTATTGAAATTTCTGACGATTGTATTGCTATGATTGAAAATGTTTATAAAATAAAGTGGGCCCGATTTGGTTATCGATTTCTGCACTTTTTGTTTGTGGTTTTAAAAAAAAATTTGTATGGAGTTTTGAATGATTGAGTGCTCTAGCATGCCACCTTCGTGGGGTACGGACTCGAATATTCCTCAGGATGTCTGATACATGTCTTGCGGGAGTGGGGTGCTACATTTGTTTGAGGAAAATAGGGAGATAAGTAGAAATGATGAGATTAAAGTGTACCATATAATGTAATGAAAACAAAAATTATTATAGTCTTAAGGAGATGAATATGGAACAGAAGTGGTTGTTGGATTATGTGACAAGAGTTATAATCCACCGTAAGAATATATTAGTGGAAATTGAGATCAGAATTTTATGATGATTAGACATCTATAATTCTAAATTCATTGAGGATATATATATAGGAGATGAAAAAAATGAAAATAGGAAGATGAGATAGAAATGAGATAAAGAAAGAGATGATGAATCAAATCAGAAGAGTTAATGCACCCAATATGGTAGTTGAATCATTATGACATGATGTAACACTAAAAGAGGTAAATTCTAGAGAATTGGGTTAAAATTGATGTTAGTATAGGTCAATATGAGGAAACCCCAATTGTGGCAAGGATAAACCCTAACCCTGCTAATCTAATCATACTACTGTAATCTCTAACCAGAGTCGTACAATAATATAATTAAAATTCCAGACAATTTCCGACTACTCCCCTTTGAAGTCCGTGAACTCAAGCCCTCGCTACATCTTCAAGAGGAACGGAACGCCTAGCCAAGCATGTCGGTCGTAGTCCTCAACGTTGTTGGTACTCCGACGGCATCCATGGTAGAGATGATCCTGCGGTTAAGAAGATGATGATACTGGTGCGGCTGTAGACGGTGAAGGATGGTTGATGATGGACTGGTGCGGCGAACGACGACAATGCAGTGTTGGATCCTCTCTATCTAGTTATCCCGAATGAGTATGTGGTGTTGTGTATTCGGCTGAATGTGTGTAGTTTCTGGTGTATGTAGTGTGTAGGGTGTTGAGCCTCGTGTATATGGTGAGCTGCCTCCTTAATGACCTAATTCGGTAACCATTTAAAGAACTGAGGTGGGTCGGGTCGGAACAGTGAGAGAAATTTCCATTTGTGGTCCGGTATCTGACTGCACGTCGCGAGGTGTGCTCTGGCTTGCTTGCCGCGATGTGTTAATTTGTTGACATCGCGACGTGTGGTTGTCCGTTGAGGCATCGCGACGTGGAATGTGGCATACGTCGTGTCGTGCTGCTCTGTTCTGCTGGACGCGTCGCGACGTGCGAAGAGCTCACGACCTGTTGACTTCTTGGCATGGTTGACTCCTTTGTGTTCCTACAATTAAATCACAATTTGCAGCATC
>JAOQMR010000002.1:24718485-24750635 GCA_027563865.1 Erythroxylum pelleterianum
TTGGAAAGGAAAAATCGCAATATACTTGATTTTAAATATTTTGTCATTATAATTAGGGTGCATAAATTAAAAATAATCATTTAAAATTTGATATAAAACAAAAATTTAACAAATTTTTATTTCTTAACATTTTTAACAAACCAACCACTATCAATGGTAATGGTAATCATTCCTTCATCGTAACCAACCATCATAATTATAATGATTATATCCATTCTCATTCCTCGCTATATTCATTCCCATTCCTATTCTCATTGTCCTCTATGAACCAAGCGCCCCCTAAATCTATTAACTGTGAGACGTTCAGGACAGAAATGAAAAAAAAAGAAACTAATTATTAACTACAAACTTCTAAATACTTTTATGGAAGATGACAAGCTTCCTTTACCGACGGTTGTTGAAAGTCATGGAGCTGAGAAGCCTACAAGGGCAAGTCCATCAAGGATTCTACGCACCACAGTATCATCCATTCATCAATTTATTAGAATTTACAATGACGTACAGAAAAAGGCAAAGACACTTGAGGTGTTTCTTTGTCAAGTACTTCGTCTTCCACCACCAAGAGATATTGTATTTGAGTCCAACTCAACTTTGGTTGCATATGGAAAACATACTGGAATCAACAACCACTTGAACCTACCCATCCAGTTGCCTTATCAATTTTCTGAACTCTTCATCTGTACTTTTAAGCATTACTGGTAAAGGCAATTCAGTCTGACTTTCTACAACCTCCATATGCCTTGGCTTAATCCTCTTCTCTAGACTGAAAGCGAAGTACTGTGGGAACTCCCTCAAGTCCTCCATCTTCCCATCCATCTCCTTCACAAAATAATCCAACTTCGGCTTGTAATTGTTCTCAATACTGAAAGTAAGCAATGATGGGCACCTCAAAACCATATCGATTGCCTCGTCCCTCGCAAACCCCACACTTTCCAAGAACTTCAACTTAGGAATCAAGGTGTTCTCCACGTTAGAAACCAACAAAACCGAGTCCTGATAAGCCAATGCATCTAAATCTGTAAACCCAAGCCTTTGGAGATAAAACAAGCAGGGTTTAAGCTGGTCTCTCACACTACAAACCAACAACCTCGGGCACTTCTTGATGACTTTCCTAAACTTTTTTTCCGGGACTTTAAGATCCTGGGAGAGAAAATCGAAAACTGGTTTGAGGTCAGTTCTGATGTAGGAAGTTAGAATTGTAGGACACATGCCAAAGATTCTAGGCAAGTCGTTTTGGTGGATACCTTTGGATTGGAGAAAGCAAATAATGGAATGGATAGAGTCCAGAGAAGCAGTGTGGAGAGAGGGATTTTGGGACAGTGCTTTGCCAGAGTCCACACCCATTAGCTCAAGGCAGAGGATCGTTTCCTTGATTTGGAAGGAAATGTTTTTGTGGGCAGGCGTGTAGAGAGGATGGTCATGAAGGACGCTTTTGGGTTTGACAGATAAATATGCAGTTGAATGCTGGGAACTCGAGGGTGGACGAGTTGGTTTCTGGGAAGAGAAGAAGCACATGGATGAGTGTAGTGCTCTAGTTCCTGTAGCTGACATAGTTGTTGAAGGCTGAAGATGAAGAGAATATTATCCCATCAGACTTACTAGGATATAGTAATGACATGTCAGCATATAGGCGAAATTTGATTGGATGACAATAGATTGCATGGATTATTGCGGGTTTTAAAAAAAAAATATTCCTCAACCACTCACTTACCAATGCAACATGTTGTAAGGCATCTCCAACCTTTTTACCAAATTTTTACATTAATTTTTATCTAAAATGAAATATTCTTAAAATCTTTTTACACTAAATTTGGTGTTACTCCAACCATTCTTCACCAAATTTTTTTCAAAGAATATAACACAATAATTTAGTTATTATCTAAACTAATTTAGTTTTTATATAACTACAATAATTTAGTTATTAATTAAATTAATTTATATTTTTACAATGATTTTTATTTATTTATTAAAAATAAAAATAAAAATCATTATTCTAATTAATTAATATATACTTTTTATTAAATTAATATTATTTACAAAATATATTTAATATTATTGCAACAATAAATTAATAACATACACAAATATAAACTGATTAAAATTTCTCATTTAACCTCTAATCATTTGAATTTCCATATCGTTCCCACAAATGTTCAATCAGTACATTACAAAGTTCATAATGAGCTTCTTTACGAAGTACATTACGAAATTTAGTTGTAATTTCAAATATTTTTGTTGAGTTTTAATTTTTAAAATCAATGGTGTGGTTTAAATTTATTTACTTTTTATTTCAAATTTACTTTTTGTTCTTAACATATTTTGTTAATGAATTTATATCACTTATAAATAAGAATTATAAATAAATTTAATATTATATTCAATATTAGGCTCGTTTTAAATGTCTCAATGAGATCTTTGTAATGATATATTTTATGTAAAGTAATAAATATGTTAACTTTAATTACAAAGTAAATTATGTAAATAAATCAATTTGAGAAAAGGACATAAAATGAAAATGCTAAAAAGTAAAAAAATAAAGTTGTCTTTTTATACTTTTGGTACAATGAATAGTAACACAATAAGCACAAAAAAAAAAACACCAAATTTGGTCTCTTGATTGGAGTGGATTTTTTGCAACGGTTGGAGATGCCCTAATTGTCACTAAATAAGTAACTGTATTTTAAAAAATCTCGAGTTGGGAGCTTCATGGAACGTCTAGCAATCTTCTAGAAACGAAAAAGACAGGAAGGGGGAACGTTAGGACACAGATCTAACGAAACTATGGTTTCTGCTTACAAAAAGAATTCAAGAGCTGCTTCATTCCTATTCAAAATAACCCCGCGGTCACCTAAAGATCATCGAGCCCAATGGGGTACACGAGCATCCACCATCCCTTTCGGTTTGAGAACCAAACACGAGGTAATCATTGGAGACTGCAGAGAGGACGTGTGGAACAGCATGGTTCCATTGTTGTTACTGGTTCTATGTAGGCTTTTGCAGCCAACAGCAGCAGCAGCACTGTAATAACCCACACTTTGACATGAGAACAAAAGTGCAAAAGATTGAAACCTCAATACAAAGTTGATATAAATGGCCAATTGAACGGAGTGAGGAAAATGAAACATATGACCGGCACAAACTAGTATATCACGATACTTGATCATAAATAGTATCCTAAAGAAAGAATTGAAAATTACATAAGAGCTCTTTGGCTTTCAAAACTTTCACCACTAGCAGATATTGATGGCAAAAGCAACTTCCAAGTTAATTCTCATATTGACGCAAAGCATACATAGCATAGGATCGAGTTACTTATTGCAGTTTACAGTGTACCAAAATTTCCAGAATTTGCACGGGTATTTTATGGGTGAATAAGAAATGTATAGATTAAACATATGCAATTGTAGGAAAACTGGACTGAGAGGTGGGGATGTTGGTCAGATAAGTGGCACAAGAATATCCCATAAAGAACCATTTCCACCTACTCCTTACAAATTAATTCACGAAAGTGGGCATTTAAACAAGTAGACTGATCGCAAAAATGAAGTTGGTGTAAATGACATGCAGAAGTATGATTACATTTTTGCTGTGTAAATGACATGCAGAAGTATGATTACATTTTTGCTGTGTAAATGACATGCAGAAGTATGACTGTGAGATTATAATTGCTTATTGATTGGAGCCCATATTATATTGAACTACATAGATGAATAACTGAAAAAGAAAGGGTCATCCAAGGTGCATCGAAGAATAGGCTGTAAATGGATGTTGAGAACTGAAGGATGTTAATATAAGAAGGTAAGAGCATAAGAAAAGATCAACCAAGAAATGGTGAATCTGTAAATGCGTCTGAACATGTCACTAACAGCATAGCTATAGCAGCTCGTGCCACCTTGTCCCTTCGCTGAGCAAGAATTGCAGGCATCTTGGCATGCAACCTCGATGAAGCTAATGACTGATGAGATACTTCCGTCTGGTGAAGCTAAAAGAGAATAATAGGCTCAATAGGTGGACAGCAATCCTCATTAGCCTCACAGTAGAAGACAGCAAAGAAAGCAATAAGGATGTCAGTTGGATTGGGTTTGTGCTAGCATACTACCGTATTAATAATCCTTCTAAGCATTTCATGCATTCTAGATGTCAGCACTGTGTAGACTGCACAAGAAGGGCTACTCAGGAAGAAGTTTTTGCACAAAAGTTAGCTCCTGTAACAAAAATTAACGTGCATCATCCTAGTGGCTAATGTCATCAGAATATGTATGACCATATGGAGCAATGAATAATACTAAATTGAAGTTGAACTCATCTACTTTTCAGGTACGAAAAAATCGATGCGCTTCCATCTACCATTACTTGAAATTGCAAGATCCTAATAACAAAATGTAATATCCACTGAAGTTGCACATTATCTATCACTCCAAAATTACAAGTACCCTAGTTATTCAGAACAAATCTCAATGCTGCCCGGGGCTTCTGCTAATAGAATGCTGCTGAATGAGCTTTTTCCCAGGAATTTGATGATCATCCTGTAATAACCCACAACAATATAAGCTTCAGTCAACATAGAGAGAGAAAATACAGAAACTTGGATAAGATTTCTGAAAAATATCAAAAATAAATCAAAAGAAAATGCAAACAAGCATTTGTGGAAAAACAGTCATGCATTTTAATTACTGAGCCATTTTTCATCCTGTTAAGTTCTGCACTCAAAGGGAAAGATATCTAGATACATTTAACTGAATACTAAAGAAGCACCAAAGACAAGAGACAAATACTCCAATAATATTCCCACAACTGACACAAAATTAAGATCAAGTTCCCCATTAACACTTTGAACAGTGAGTTATGTAATACTGAATTGGAGAATCTGGAACACCTGATGATTAGATACAGGTTTATCAGACAAGTTCGGGTAGATGCACCTTATTCTCAACATGGACAGACCAATGGATTCTTGGAGTGAAACTATTACTTGGCTGGGGGAACTTAGAGTACATAAGGCAGCTAATCTCAAAGCAATCAAGTTAAATTGGGCAGCCTTGGTGTACTACATATGGAAAGAGCGTAATTGCAAAGTTTTCAAACAAGCAGAAGCAGTGAGTTGGTTTTTCAGGACATTTTCCTCCACTGCAGATCAGCCATGTTAGCAAAAGGAATAGCTACAAATTTGACAAGCAGCATGAAGAGCAGATGGGGATTGGAGTAATACTGGATTAAGTGGTCTCACAAGTGTCCCTTTGGTTTCAAGGTGTAGATGGTTACTAGGAACCATAACTCTCTGTAACCTAGATCTTTTGGATAATTCTAGACTTTTTGTACTCTAGACTGTATATATATTTATATAATGAAATCTGTTAATTTTCGAAAAAAAATTAAAGACTTAACAATTTTTAATAGCAAATTGATAAACCTCATGAAACAAGAGTTTTCCTATTAATCTATAGGGAAGAAGCCTGTATCACAGATTGAATTTAGTATTGTCTATAACATGGACAACAAAGCAGTATGAGAAAACACAGCACAGAAGATTCTACCAAAAAGATCCCTCCAACTTGACAACCAAAATTTAAAATAAGACACCACTTTCAGGACCCTAACCTTGTACAAGGAAGCTGCTGACTCAGATTGAACTGTCTGAACTGGAATTAGTCCCATAGTTCGTAATATATCCAGTGCATCCAATGTCAGCTGCCACCCACAGACCGCATCACCATCAGCATTGCCGCCAGACCCACGGCTGCTAGAACCAGCAGAAGCTACATTTCCATTGACCCATGGGCAGAACTGATTGTGATAAACAATAGGATCAAACTCCATACTTTCTTCATAATTGCTTTCACCCTCTGGAGGCCCTGCGCAACACATAGGATGCATTAACCAAGATAGCCAGCAGAAAAGAAAATACAAAATTGAGGGGCATAACTCCATATTATTTCTCAAACAAATACTTCCACTGAACATATCCGCGTCTAGTATTGTTTACGAAACCACTACATACACACTTGAAATATACATGATAACATAATATTTAAACCGCTTCCAACACCAAAAGCAGACCACAATATTCTGCCAAAAGGTAAAATGAAACATGATCAATGCGAGTCACCACTAAACTGCAATCATAATCTCATATCTACTAACAACCTTACATCTTGCCATATATGAATTTTAGCAATAACACAAATGATGAACGATCAAATAAGTTTCAAGACAAATGACTAGTTTAATTTGGTTCATATCAAAGCAGTCTACTATATCAAAAGGTAGGATTAATCAAATACCATGCAAAGGCATGTTTTTCAGAAAGAAACTACAAGTATGATGATAGATACATGGCTGGATTCCCACATCACAGTACAATGCTCACCAAGTAGAACAAATCCTAACATTGCCCTTCATTCATTCTATGCACGATTAACATCCAGGAAATAACGAGATAATGATACTGCATTATGGACCAGGGTTTCAATACCTATATTATTAGTAATCACATAATCTGATTCTGCACACAGGCAATTGTTTGTGGATGATGATTTTCCAGCCCTTGTGACTTCCTTATCAGTTGTTTCACAGCCTGAATAAATGTTTGCATTGCAAGAATGAGATGGACGAGCATTAGTATCTAGGTTTATCTTGCAGCTTTGACTTGGCTTTTCACCACTTTCAACAGATTCAGCCTTTACCAAACCACCTATCTTTGAACCACTATCTGCCCTTGCCATGGATCGTGATAGCATCTCCTGGTTATCACCATGAAGATCTTCCCTGATTACTTCATCAGGGACAATCTCATCCATTAAACCACGATCAGGAGCAGATTCACCAGTCTGACCTTGATTTTCAGCATCTTCTACTCTAGGCTCGACATCATCAATTACACTGTCGGCTCTATAAACAGAAACATCAGCACCATGAATTTCAGCTTCATGACTAGCACACATACCAACACTCCCCCCACTAATGCCGAAACTAAACCCATCCTTAGCATAGGCCGCAATTGTTTCAGTATTAAAATTTTCTTCAGCATCATTTGAACTACTGACACCCATTTCACTAGGGGCTGCATCAGCAGCAGGCTGGAAACAGATACTTTGCTGGGCCTGATTGCTATAATTGAGTTCTGATGTCTCATTAACATCCAGATTGCCATACGTACTGGAAGATGGAAAATGAGCATCATCAACATCCACTGGGTAGTTCTCAACACTTTCCATGGAGTCATCATCTGCATCATGACAGATTGTATCCATTGCAATAACTGATGAAGCACGTGTTGAATCTCTAGCATATGGAATTTCTACAACTTGATCAATTCCTTGATGCAACGAAGTAATTCTGTTTCCATCTTCATATATCTCAAGACCCACTGAATGACTAGGACCAGCACCAGATGAGTCCCTTTGATATGGAGAACAGTAGGTTTCAAAGAAATCCCTTTCTCGAGCACGTTTTGAAGGCCCGGCAGAAAACTGTCTTCCATTTGTAGCTTCATCACCATCACGATCAATTACAGTTCCTTCAACACTATCAGCTGGCAGTATCATCAAGTTCCGCTTATCATATGAGCTCCCACCTATTTCAAAGCTCCGTTTACGAGAACTAGGTACTCTTGATTCATATGACATTACACGATCACCAACCTCACTGCCAGAAGGTTGGCCAATCATCAAATCCCTTCCCATGTCTGCATTATGACTGTTTTCAGGCATTACTGTCCTATCTGCCTGAGTAGACGATAAACCTCCTGCCATTGTAAGATTCAGATCAACTTCTGTATTTTGCAGCAATTTCCCTTCATCTGTTGTTGCAACTTCATCCCGGTCTTCAGTCAGCTCTTTCTCTACATCGTCAGCAGCAACCCAACCACAGACACCACTGGCTGCACTTCCTCCACGTGTCAATCCCATCTTTTTGCTCAGATCAGCAATATCTATGCTGTTGGAAGTAAATCGACTAGGTCGATGAACAGTTGAGAATGCTAATACTCTGACGGTAGCACCACACAAGCTACAGTCCAGTAAAGGTGATCTGAAGTCGCATCTAGAATCTACATCCAGCATTTTCTTCTTTTCAGTTTCCTTTTTACCTGAAGATGAGTGAGCTTTTGTGCTTGGTACCGGCACATGTGAAATACAGACCTGGGCCTGGGCAGGGCCAAAGGAACACCCATTTCTTGCCGAGTGAGCCGAATGTTCTTCACAGTCTTGAATATTTGGAAGCCATCTTGGTTCCCATCCACAAAGGCTTATAAGCCTTTGGGCCTGGTAGATGAACTAAACAGTCAAATAGAAACTAAAAGGCAGAAAAACACTATGTAAATGAATCAATCAGCAGATTCCAGGTGGGAAAGGGGCATAATTTTATCTTACATGAGAATATAAACAGAGGGCCAAATCTCGAGAAGCTTCAAATTCTGGTAGACTGTCTGACTTAGCTCCTTCTACACGAGCAAAATTCGGCAACTGGGAGAGAAAGCGATCAATCTGCTTCCCTTGAGAGGCCCGCATCTGCTCAATTGCAGATGCAGCAATAATAGGAAGAAATTGAAATTGCAGGAGCCCATCAAATCTATCTTTGAATCCTGCAATTAAGGCAGATTGAGGAGTTGGAGGGAACTGCACCAAGCTTTCAGGGCAGCTATTTCCCCTCCAAGGACAGCTGGCTTTATGGCCAACATCCAGTTGCTTCGCAAAGGCTTCACCAACATTTTCAGCTAAAGCCCAAAAATTGGCAAAACAAAGGTGACAACCATTATAAACCCCTAAATACTGAAAGATGACAGGCATAATCAGTTTTGGACAATCAAACACATATCAGCTGCCAAAGGAAAGAACAGCATGCATACATCAAAGCTGTAATAAAATAAACAATATCATCCCGTTAACTTGGAAAATTAAGCAAAATGCATATCCTTCTCTGGATAGTACAAAAAGGGAAAAATATAAAGCATGGCCACAAACAAATTGTATTACATAATTCCAGGAAAGAATTTATAAACCCAGTAAGATATAAGTGGTTGGTAAAAAACGGCATCTCAATTGTTATTTTGTACTTTTAACTCCATAATATTGACCACAAGCCTAAAGAGTCAGGTAAGTTATACGTAAATCTTATATGCAATAAGTTCAGTATTGTGATTTCAACATACAGATGCAAACCACATCTTTCTCACAGTTTTTCTTTCTTTTTTTTAGAACAACCAGTACTAGTAAGCATTTATTGCCCTGGCTTAATCCTTACATCGATATCATAAGATCTTACTCTATCATAAATAAGACAAAATGAAGAAAGGGGGTTATCACTTTGATAATTTATCCAAAAGAGAAAGGTGGTTATCACGTTGATAAGTTATCCATCTCTTCAAAACATAAATCCGACCTACTTAATGCTCCAAAAGAATAGAATTTCCACTGATAAAAAACATCTTTTATCAAGGGTAGAATGTGTCAAGTGTCCCTAAATGCACAATAATAAGGGAAGAAAAAGATTTGAAGAGGCAAAGTCTCCATGGCAAACCTTCTGCAGTGGTCCATGACGATGACAAAATGAAATTCAGGCATGCATCACAAGATTCACATAAAATTTTATCAACATCAGTGCTCACCCAACCTCTTTGAGCACAAGCCAAGGAGCTTGCAGCCTGCAAGGAATTGGAAAAAGTATCCATGAAATTGCCCGACTTAATGGCGAAAAACAAGCAAGCAGAATTATACAAGAGTAAGTTTGAAGTTTGAACTTATATTCTGTTTTTTGTTTTTTTAAGCAAACAAGCATTCAATTATTTTCACTAGGAATTGCGTAAGTTTTCTTACTAAAGTTACATTATAAGTTGAAGATACTGATGCTGTTCTCCATCCTAGATGATTGACAATAATGATGGTAAAAGAACTTTCCTAAAACCATTCTCCTGAGCAAAGATAAAACTCTATCAATAGCTAATACAAATAAGATCACGTGTACCAAAATTGTAGATTTTCTAGATTATTTTCTTTTATTACTCAAAATTTATCTCATTGCCTGCCCAGTTATGCAAAAATCAATTGATCGCAAACTTTATATATGGGATAGCCCCACTAATCCAGTTTCAAACTACTTTGAAAAGAAACTGGACAAAATTCTATCAGTACACAATACAGATAAAACCACATGATTACTCAAAACGCACATCTTTTCCTTCACAGTTGTGCAAAACAATTCGTGGGATACCCCACTGATCCAGTTTCAAACTACTTAAAAAGGAACGGGAAAAAAATATCAATAGCCAATATGGATACAGCTAGATATACCAAACTGTAGACTCCCCAACTATTTTCTTTTATTACTGGAATGCATCTCATTTCCTGTCCAGTTATGCAAAAACTTTCTTGATCAAAAACTTCATTTATGGGATAGCTCACTAATCCTTTTCAAACTACAATGAAGGAAACTGGACAAAATTAAGTGTGTTCAGTTTTCCTAAAGTGACACGCATTTACTTAGCCTTTAGAAATTGGGGAAGAAAGAAAGAGAGAGCTCTTAATGAATACTTCAGGAGGGAAAAGACAAGGCATAGCCTTTTTATGACAGCCTAGCATTGACTAACAAAAATTAAGTGCTAGTGCAATTCAGAGAGCATTGATCTCCTGAAGAAAGGAAGACATAATCATAAGAGTATGTTTCAATTTAAAACCTTAGGCTTTCCAATCCAATACGATGGCTTGAATGTAGCCAACCGCCTCAATAGGTCACCTCGATCCCATGGTCTGCATGAAGGTTTTGATGATCCAAAAGCAGAGCCACCGGCATTGGTGCTCAACGAGGTCCACGGTAGCTGTGACCCAACACAAGACAGAGATGCTGCTTTTGAATTATGAGCATTATTAAATCTCTCCACACCACCAAACTTTGATGGAATAGTAGATGAGGACGCCCCAGCAAAACTAAATAAAGGGGAAAACTCGTTAAGCACTACTATGATGCTGTGAAGGAGAGCAGTTAAATCTCGCCGTACAATAAGTACAAATATCAACATGTTCCAAAAAAAAAATAAAAAAGGAACCACGAGAAATTACATGTTATAATAAAACCACTAGATTTAAATATAAGCCAAGCCACAATATAACCAGCCAGATTGTTATAGGAGTAGTATAACTGAGTTATTAACAATTGGCTGATTCTAAAAGATAATTTCTTAAACAAATAAGCAAGAATGTCACAGTAGGGCTGTTTAACAAATCCAGCAATAAGTCAGGACGAGTGTTATCCCTGGGAAAAACTCAATCATCCCACAATTATCCCAAAATGGTAATTATTCCAACACGAATAGAGAATATAAACACCCTACAGCAGTAATTTACTCGCAAACTGCAACAGAGGAAGGAAAACGATGAGAAATCAAAGTCCGTTAGCTATATCAAAGTCAAAACTGTTGGTTGGTTTGAAAAAAATCCCACCCTCTTAAAATTTTCATATTCCTCATTGCTTGTACGAAACACTAAAAACAAACGAACCCTAAACCCCAAAAACTATAGAGAGTTGAAAGACTACAAATCCCTATTTGGGGCTAGCGAGTGAGTGTGGGTAGTAAGTGGCGGAATTAGGTACCTGGCAGCAGGATTAGGATGCATGGTCCCTCCAGAGCTCAAGTCTTCTTCTCGCATTTTTGGCTCCCTCGGAAATAAGAGTTGACTGTTAAAGTGTTTAGTTTCGTTATTTTTCAGGACAACGAACTTACATGCTCGAGCTGGTTCTTGTCTCATATGGCGAGTATCGATTATCTCTTGCCTATATGCGCCTAACATTTTTGGTCAAAAGTCAACTTTTATTCTGACAAAAAAGTGACGTCACCTCATTTTGAGTTTTTACGTCTAAAGTTTAACCAAGCCAATGCAATAAAATTGACCAAATATGTAATGTTTTTTATGGTTATTTGTATCTATTATCTAATCTAATAAACTTGATGATTGACTTAAAAAGAATGATTAACGAACTAAAATTACTAATCTAAAGTAACAAACCAAAAGAATGAGTAAAAATAAAACAATCAATTCACAAACAAGTTCCAAATGTAGAATCATTCAATGCTTAAATTTATCTTAATTCAATAATTAATCCTAGTTTCTTAGATCAACAAAAATTATAAATTTATAATCATATATTTTTTCTCAAAATGTACAACCTCTATCCATAAATCAATTGCTTGAAATCTCTTTTTAATAAAAAAATCTAAGAATGTATTAACTCGTTTTATGAATTCCCTTATAAATTTGACTCTAAACCCAAAGATTTATGTGTTCTTATCTTTAAGATTCCGTGCAACTCTTATTATTAATACCATGATCTATTTATGCATATAATTTCTCAATACATACATTCATACATATATAACATTGAATCAATATGCTAGCATTAATTGAATCAATATGCTACCATTTTTTAATTCAAACATACAGAATAATCGCGAATAATTCACAATAAACTTGGATATTTCATTATATTAAAGAATCAATAAAGAATCATTTTTAGAGTTCATCACTTCTAGATTTATCATAAATTAGTTCATACTAAGTTACAGTACGTGTCGAATACACTGCAAAATTTACCTGACTCTGCACACTAAAATTTATAATTATGGTAAGTTGGGATCGAATCCACAGGGAATGTTTGGTTCATTTCTGTAACGAAATTAATTGATGCAAGGAAAATATAAAAGGGGAGGGGAGTTTGGATTTTTAGCAATTTAGAAAATAAACAAAAGTAAACTATCGAAAACAAATTAAAGCAAGCGATCGAAAATGATTAAACTGTCGAATATATGTAAGGTCCGATTCTAGGTTCAATATTGGCCTAAACACGATCAAGCATATTTTATCATCCTAAAATATTTACAAGTCTCTTCGAACTATCGATCTGAGACTAATAGAATGCTCTACTAATCTCAGTTTTTCCTTAGGTTTTATTTAATCAAGCTACGATCATTAATTAAACCTAATTATCGAATAACTTAGGATACAATCTCTATATTAATTTGGTTGTTGTATTACGATATGAAAAACGATCAACATAAGTATTAACCTCACAAGTTCAGGTTATTTAACCTAAATTATGTTGTTCCTAACGATACAAGATCATTAGATGCTACTAGCCAACATCAAATGTAACAATTACAGATTACATTCAACATTATAACAATAGGTTCATAATAGAACAATCTAAGTAACATATTAAGATCATTCATACAAAAACCTAATTCAATCAACACAAACAACATAACAATCCGAAAAGAGATTAACAACATTAATCAAGATGAAATAGCTTAACCGTGATTTGGCGTCGATATCTCCGTAAACCAGCGTCGGGACGCTTACCCCTCCATCCTCTCCATGGGTCTCCACGCTTCAGCGAAGAACACCCTTGTTTCCATAGAAAATCGAAGAGAAATGAGAGAAAACATTTTCAACTAAGTCTGTCCAATTTCCTTTGCAAAACCAAAGAGGGTTATGGGTTAGCTCCCTTCCTACTCTTTCAACCGACACTCTCACCTTTATTATAAACAAACAAATAGCTTAAAAACTATGTGAGATGAAGCTTAACCAAAGAGAAGATGAGTCATTCAGCAGCTCCACTTGTTTCCAAACTGAAGGAGGCAAAATGAAGGAGTTGTCTTCATTGTTTTTGCACTCTCGATTTTCACTCACCACCAGCCTCTATTCTCTTTATTTTTCCTTACTACAACGGACATCTCCATCTTCTTTTATTTCTTCAGTAGTTCCTTTAAAGACTCATAAGGTAGCTAGGTTTAAAATCAGATAAAATGGACAAGTGTTGCGTTTTCCCTTCAGTCTCCCATTCCAGCTCTTCCATGTTTTTATTCTACCACCTCTTTGCAATACACACACTCACATTCTTTTACTCAGCCAAAACACTCCCATATCTCTTTGTTTTTCTTATAATTTAAACATTGAATGATAGCTGGTAACTCACGTGATAAATATGCAGTCCCATGCAACATGCATAATGTTTTTTTTACTCTTTAGCTGCAACCTTTTCTTAGTAACCGGCAATTGCATCTTTCCTTCATCTAGTTGTCCACTCTTTTTCTCCTTATCTTTCAATAGCTAGGTTAAATATAATGGACAAGTGTCTTGAATTTTCAAGTCTCCCATACTTGTCCAAGTGCATCCAACACACTACACATCTCTTTGTACCTTAAATGTAACGATTAAATGTGGAATGGACATGTGTAATGAAAACTAATGTACCTTGCATCATAGACGGAGCTACGTGGGGGGCCACGGTGCACTGGGCCCCCCAAAATTTAAAAAAATTAAATATTTTTATTATATATATATATATATATATATAATGACGGAATTATTTGGAATCCATTGGTACACTAAGCCTCCCAAAATTTTAAAAAATTAAATATTTAGACCCTCCTATCTTAAACTTCTGGCTCCGTCACTGCCTTGCTTACATTTCTCTTCTTCCTTGTTTCCCATTCATGTTAAGTGATCTCATGGCTGTAAGGGTGATCATTTTTCTCTAAAAATCCCAGCTGTCACACCATTCTCTTATAGTAATAACTAGGTTAAAAGAAATGGGGTAGCTATGAGACAATGTTCATTCTCCATTTGTATACTCTATCTTGTCTCCTCTTCTTGTAATCTTCTTCTTCTTCTTTGTGCTCCATGAATCACTAGAGTGTGGAAATTGAGAAGATGACTTCAATGAACATGCTTTCCGGTCATGTTAGTTCCTTTACTTCTGAAATGTACCTATAATCAAATATGAGCTAAATTGAGTATCCTAAACATTTCTAAGGCATTAGTCACTAAATGTAACATATCAAATGAATCAAAATTTAATCACATATCACTAAGATAAAGAAACCAATAGCAATAAAGGAAAAAACACAAAATCAAATAACTCATTCTTATGGATTTTGAAATCTTGAAGTCTTCATTTGATTTAATGGAAATCCTTTCTTTTCTCTCCAAATTTACTCTCTTCTTATCTAAAGATGCTTTAAATCTTCGCCTCAATGATGTGTTCTATCTAATTCCAAAGATCTCTCTTTTATATGAGAAAAATACAAACCTATAATGGTCCTGTTTTGCTCTCCCCATAGCTAACTCATAATTTACAAAAAAAAAAGAAGTCTACATGGATACCTAATATAAACCCATGTTAGACCCAGGTTCCTTCACCACGTATACAGGTTTAATGTGATATTATGTTCTAGGCTATGTTTACGAGTCCTTCCTTTAAAATCATGCCAAAATTCACTCTAAATTGGTTCCAACTAGCTTGAATTTTTTATTTCTTCGTTAAAGAGATAAAACAAGGTCTGTAAATAAAATATAGGTCACATTAAGTACTAAATCCAATTCAAAATGTCTAAACATAAGAAAATGTTCTCAAAAGCATGTTAAAGATATATTATACTTAGCATTTATTAAATTCTCGCACACATAAGCATTTGCTTGTTCCCAAAAAAATCAGTTTCATTTCTCTTAACTTAAATAAGTGGCTACTCTAAGAAAGAATTTAACAAATCAATAATCACATCAATCAAAATTCTACATTATTCATTCAAGTGAAAATTTTATAATATTATTGAGCATTTAGCTTCTTACATCAATTTATATATTAATTTAGTTAACCCCACAATCCTTTAAACTTTGACTTAATCTACAAAATTCAATTGAATATATCAAGTGAACAAATATGGGAAAGATTATTAAGCATTTTCATAACCCATATTGAATGAAATTTTTTTTTGACTTTAAATTAACAACAGAGCATTTGGAAGCCTGCTTGAATAATTACCTAACCTTTTAATAAGAGACTAAACACCGTGTCTTGAACACTCTCAATTTCTCAATTAGGTCACCGTTTCAAATAGTTACTAGCATCACTCTTTAACTTTAACATTTTTACTTGGTTTAAAGTCAATGGAGTAGATTTATTTTATACTAATTTATTTACATTGTTATTTTAGTGGAATACTGAAAATATAAAATAATGCACTTTTAACTCAATTGTTAGTCCAAATTTTAAAAAAAGTATCATAGTACAAATCAAGTAACTATTTTCAAAATTAATAAAGTAAATTGAAATTAATGTAATCAATAATCCATGTGGCTATTTGCCTAAATAAATTAAATAAAAATAAACGATTTATAATGAATTATGTCAAATATGTTCTTTTAAAGTTAAAAGTTTTTCCAAAATTGTTCACATGTAAACTAATTATAACAAAATTAATAAGCACAACAAATTAATTCCCTTATTTACAATTTAATTGTACATTTTTCTTAATGTACACAAGATTTGATATAGGAATAAGAAGAAAGTAGAAAAGAAGGGATAAGAAGAAAACTAGGATAACTTGTACTCTGATTTCAATAAAAGGTTTTTTATCTATAGTTTCAGATGTATGAACTACCAGTGGTTATCATGATCTAATAATAAGGACTTTAGAAAACACTTGAATCCATAACTTTAATTTTTTTTCTTCAAACACATGCAATGAAAATCAATCATTAAAACGCGTGCAATGAAAATCAATCATCATACGAAAAAAATAAATAAAACTAATGCTAAAGCTTCCTAAAGCTACTCAATTGAAATATAAAAAAAACACCCAAATCATTGGGTTGCCTCCTAAAAAGCAATTCTCTACCAATTATTTCCTTACTTATTTCTAAATTATTGGCTTATTAGATTCATACTCTTGTATAATAAGGGTATTTTTTTTCCTCTTCTTCTCCTTACATAAAACAAGTCTCTATTCGATCTTTTGTGATTATTTCTTATATAACGTAAGAAACTTTAATGCCAATAACATATGTAAAGAAACAATTATCATCGTCATAATGGGATGTCTTATGATTTATAATATCTTAATCATTATCCTCAACCCTTGGGATTAATATCCTATCACACATATTTATCATAACTTTAGAAGTACATAGGAAAATGTTGTCTTAAGATCAAAGGAATCTCCACATCATCCACCGTATCCATAATCACAAAATCAATAGGAAAGTTGAATTTATCTGCCCTAACCAAAACATCTTCTTTAATGCCCCTAAGATAATTAACATATTTACTAATTAAATGCTCATCCTAGTTGGTTTAGGTTCATTCAATCCTAATCTTTGAAATATATTTTATGGCATTAAATTAATACTAGTTTGTAAGTTTGGTAATGCTATTTCAATTGACAAAATAGTAATATTACAACCAATTGTAAAACTTCCTAAATTTCTAATATTTTTGGGGCAGATTATTTTGTAATATAATAAATCACTTAAAGTAACTGTTGACAATTCCTCAGGCCTTTTCTTGTTAGAAAGTATATCCTTTAAGTGCTTGGCATATTTTGTAATTTGTGATAGAGTTTTAATAAAAGAAATATTAAGATGTAATTGTGTAATTTTTTTTTAAACTTACCAAATTTATCTTCCTTTTTGTTTATCTCAAGTCATCGTAGGTATGAAATTTTTTGGTTGTACTCTTTGATAAATTTCTTCCTTGGCTTCTCTTTCTCTTTCTTCTCCTTCTCATCTTCATTTCTTGCACAACAACCTTTTTCTCTTTAACTTTAAACTCCTTTCCACTCCTCAAAGTCACTACATTCCTTTGTTCCCTAGGTTTATCTAAATGTTGCTAGGTAGCATACCTGGCCACCTTTTGATTAACTTATTCTTATGCTTATAAGAATTTATCAATGTTAAACCATAAGTACATGGTGTAGCTCTAGCTAGCACAGGTAAGCATGGATCAATCCTAAGAGGATTGTCAATACTAGTATTAACCTTTTTCCTATTATCTAACCATCGAATCAGATTGTGGGTTTAATTACAAATTAAACTAAGATTAAAACAATATTGAACTCAAACAGGGAAAAATACTATGAAAAGTCAATACCAAACAAATAGTACCTAGGTGATGAATCTCCTAAGACTTCTTAATTATTAACCCTTTATCATGCAATTGAATTATTGATTATTGGATAGTGAGATTTCTTATCTTATGTTAACGCCTTTCTTAAGACTATTAATAACTAATCCCTCGATTGGTTAATTAAAATTTCTTTATAGTTAAAATCCAAAGGTTGTATTATTGTTTCATGAATTTCACTATCAGGTTTGACCCTAATCTAGAGGATTTATGTCAACCTATCTCTAGGTTTGCACGCAACTCCTTCCAATTACGTAATCTATTCACACAAAAGGATTTATTAATCTCAATCATATGAAATTAAATCTTGAACTAATATTTTGGATACATTAGAACAAGAATATAATGCGTAATTGAATCTTAATAAATCAATTAATAAAATTGCATTAAAATAAATGATCAAATCATATTGTTATCACAACTTAGGGTTCATCCCATCTAGGCACTAATCAAATTAGTTACTCGTCATAAAAAAAACAAAACCAAATATGCAGAAGAACAAATAGAAAACAAAAAAAATCATTTCCTAAATCTCTTTTTTTTTCTCTCTAATGAACCTTCTTGTAATTTGGATTGAATGAAGCTCTCTATCGAATCTTATAACGTAATCTTTGTGTTTTTCTTGTCCTCTTATCAAAATGTCACTTCTGTATGTCTTTTATGACTAAAAGAAAATGCTCTAAAACTCGGCTCCTCTTTATTTTCCTCCATTAATGTCCTTTAATAGTAAAAACTAAGGTTTTTGAGATATACATAGTCAACGTATACCATTATGTAAATGATCGTGTATCTTTAAAAACACCTAAATTTGCGATTTTACACGAACATAAAGACTTATATGGGCAACATGCACAACTGTGTATATCAACATACACGGGCGTGCAACTTCATACAACTAAAAACAATACTCTTCAAATATCCACATGTTTACAAAGACTTACACATTCATTATATATGATTGGGTAGGTCCTCACTTGTTTTGGATTTTTCTTCCAGAATTCTTCTTCTTTTGGTCTAAAAGTCAATTATCAGTTGCAAAGACTTGAAGTGAATTAAGTAGCAAAAATACTATAAAACTATTAAATAATAAGCAAAACACATTAAATAAGGGTATATAAATATAGTCATACAATCATTTATCAAACATCTCCATACTTAAGCTTCTTCTTGTCTTAGCAAATCATAATCTATTTTGATTAGTTTCTTTTCAATCTCCTAGTGTTTTAGAAACTGCATTTTATTCAACAATTAAAAACTGACCATTTCAAAGTAACAGTGTCCATAAATTTAATAAGATTTGTATGTAAATTAGGCCAACTTTTTCGACAATAATAATATACTTTCTTGTTTAAGGAATTCCTGGTGATTTTTGTAAAAAACTCAGGATAAGTTATTAGTTGCAAGTAGTAAATATAATAGGAAGAATAGTAGGGTTATAACTTTCATTACCAAGATTAGAGAGGAAATGTTAATCCATGTTTTGTCTCTTTCCTTAGAATCATGTATGCTTACCAGAAGACTCATTTAAATATCAATTTATGGTCCCCTGTTGCACGCACTGAGCTGTTGATGACATTTAGTAAAATACTTCATTCCTGTACTTACACATTCCAACTTGAGAACCTGCAAGCAAAATTTCCACTTGTACTGTAAAAAACGGAAACTAGAATATTTTCCTAAGGAGGTCGAGTAGATTCATCAGCTTGTTTTCTTCTGACAATGGGGAGAAAGAGTAAGGAGAGAAAAAAGAACTCCAGAAGATCGTTAATGTTAATGGTATTTTAGCCTCAAGCATTGAAGTCGATAACTCCAAATCGTTAAGAGGACAGGTTGACAGAATTTTAATACTTAACATGTACGTACGTGGACTGAGAGAGAGTGATACCCTTTTAGATGTTAAAAAAAAACCACAGGAAGAAGTCGTCGATGATATTTCATGATGCAACCCTGCAATAGGGTAACAACAGCATTCTACCCGAAATGAAGTCCGTAATATGCCACAGAATGATGGGCTGCCTTAAGAATGAAAATTACCGTACAAGTTTGAACTTGTTGACAGCCGTTTGCGAAATCAGATAAGTATCACCCACAGCCCTATGGCAGTCCGACAAAACCTGAGTAGCATTTTAACCGAGTTGTTTTCCTCCAGGATTAATCCCAGGTGTTGTTCCAGCATCAAAACCACACAGCACTCACCTCAGTAAACCATTCTAAAATATGTTCACACATTTGTTTGTGCGTCCAGAACAAAAGATGGCTCCATTCTCGTAACATGCAAGTGCTTCCTCCTGTATTTTAGTACTAACTAAGCCAATATCTCCCGAAATATGGAAGAACAGGTTGAGGGTTCGATTCGTGTAAATTACATAATAATATATGCTCTCGTTTTTGTGAGGAGTTAATGCTTGCAAATTTGCAAATTGTTAAAATCAATGGAAAACCTTCCAAACAGTTACACAGGAATATTTACCCGTTTCAACCAAGCTTAACCATGCAAGCACAAGTACACCAGTCTAATTCTGGGCCACAAGAGTCAGTTTAAAGGAACATTACGAATTCACATAATTCACTGCAAGTTCCAACAAAGCACTACCACCCAAATGAAATGATACAACGCCCAACCACTGAACAACTATGAAGATGCCAGCACCTGATAGAAAGAGAGAAACCCAATTTCAAGTTATGTCAAGGCACTTCAAGAGACTCATCTGAAGCACACGACAGTCCAATCAATTTGAATGGATACAATATACATTCATTCCAAGTTTTCAAAGCCAAAATACAGTATCCTTGAGAGATAATCAAAGAGGCATAAGACTAACCACTTTATTCTGTTTTATTTTCTTCGTCCTTTTCCTCAATCGTTTTCCAGACGACATCTCTCAGACCAGTTGAGAGGTTCTTGTAAAACTGTAATTTGGGCCAAATATCAGCAAAAAGAGATTTCAGAATGATATGCAAATGAAAACTATATAGCATATATAAGGGCTTCATCATAAATATAATTAATTTTCATCTGCCACTCCCGTGCCTAAATGTGGATAAGCAGACAAAATATTAACTTTCCAGCAGATCAAGCATAAAGCACCTAAAACTTAATAGTATTTTAACTCTGCCTTGTTATGAAGTTAATTATTAAGCAATGAACATTTTTCCATGAAGTTTTTGGTCCAAAAGATCATTAAAATTGCCCGAACATGCCGACTGATGTACAACAAACATTATCCTTTTCCTTTTGCACCTAAGTAATGGTATGCTTATCATAACAAAGTACACCTGCAAGAACATGGGATAAGGTGATATCACTACTAATTAAGATAATACTATATTCTAAATCTATTAAGAAAAGTTAACACATCAAACCACTGGCTGCACAATATCCATGATCCACATAATTAATGTAAAACGGATATAAAACACAGAGCCTTCTAAATATGATCATTACCTGGATTCATTTAATTACATACCCAACGCCTAAATAAATATCATACCTTGTGAAATTCCAGGGTATCTCCACCAGACTTGCGAAGTTCAACCATGTAAAGTGAAGGAGCCACTTCAAAGATCTAAATAGATAGAAGATATCATAAAAATCAGACTTAAAATACTACAAAATAATGCAAAGCAGAAATATATGTTGACAGGAATCCTGAAGCCATACTTCTGTTGCAACAGATAAATGACCCTTACGTCCGGTCTTCTCGCCTTGAAGCTTCATCTAATGCACAAGCACAATAACAGTTCTATTAGAGAATAATTCAGTATTTGAGTGACAATGCAAAATGAAGCTAAAGACAATTTTGTGAAGCTAACTCCAGATCAAAATCAACAGGAGTCTACCGTGAAGGAAGTACAGTTTAATCAGTAAAGATGTGACAATTATTTGGAAAAAGGAAGAACATAGTCAATTTCATTAAAATTACATATCAACCACTCTTGCACAAGACGAGACGTTATCACACCTTGAATTTATTTTTCTTTATTTCAAAACCCAAAGGGGCTGCAGTTTCTTCAATTTTTGAGATGATCTCATTAGGAGAATGTTTGGAGGTGAATCTGGTTTCCCGCTTGACAAGTCCCTGCTTGCACAAGGCAAAAACGCTGTCAGGTGCATAAAAGTATGACTACATATCCACTGAGGATTGACATGACTACATATCCTCTGAGGATTGCAGTTTGTCAAACCATGGATCAGAAGACAATATAGCAATACAGTAACCATTCTTGAACACTTCTCAGCAATTATGTCACACAGATGTATCAAAAATATCACTTGAGAAATAAATATCAAATGACTAACAAACATAATGGAGGTGTTATCCAGTTTTTTTAGATGACATACAGGCGCCAAGTGGCTGATCTAAATATATCAGAAGTATCAAACACTCCTTCATAAACTGGGAAGGTCTAAGATCACACAAATACGTAGATATGTTGGGTCAGCCTTTTTGTCCCAGCCAAAAAGAACAATTTGTGCAGAACATACCATTTGCTTCTCAAAGAGAGTACTCAGGTTAAGACCCTGTGATGTTGATATGAGTTCAAATGCATTCATAGTCACAGGATTCACAGGTCCTTCGTCTCGCCTCTCCACAACAAGGTTTCCAGGATCCTATTCACCAAGAGGATTGTCAAGCAATCAACAGCCTGCAGTGTCTAGAGGAAGAAGATGCATGATACACAAACACAAAATTCTTACCCCCGACTCATTGAAAATAGAGTCGACATCGTCAAGACTAACATCAGGTTGTTCAAAAGTAGGTGGCTTATATCCTTTCTTGAACCATTCATTTTCAATAACCTCCGCGATGGTTATGCGCTGTTTCATTCCATCATCTTACTTAACAATAAAAAAGAATGCAAATATTCTTCCGAAAGAAAGACCAATTAAAACTATGTGTGACACTGAACATACCGTTGCAGGAACAGGGTCAAGAATCCTTTTGATTAATTTCTTTGCGCTTGAAGAGAACCACGGAGGACAGGTGAAATCAGCCTTATTTATCTGCAATCACACAGGAAAGGCAATTAGATTTATTTAACGTAAGATGTTTTGGATCTGCAGAAGCAAAATATTAGAAATCAAAAGGGGATTATATTAGTTTTGCCTCAATGACATGCAAAAATCAAGAACATGACTTGATAAAATAAGAGATAAGCAGCAATCTGGTAACATCAAATATCTCATATCCACAAGGTCAAGACTATCAGATAACCAAAATATTCGGCATGCTCATACTATTCATTCACATCCTTAGAAAGAGCCAAAAAAATATCTTGAATATTGACAGCTCAATTACGACATGAAACTGGGAATACTTGGGTATGTTTGTAGCTGTGGAGGTTCCCTTTTCTATCATCTATCTCCTTTTAATTTCCCTATTTTCCTTTTCCACTAAAAAAATTAGAGAGAAAAAGTCCAATTTATTCAACAAAGTTAATTTATATTTAATGCAGTTGCACAATTAATAGAATTTGATTTATGAAAGATTTTGTAGATTAAAATGGAAAATATGATAACTAAGGTTGTATAAAGAAGATCTGAACAGAAAGCACCATAATTTCTTCTTCCTAAAAAAATTTCTGGAAAATTAATCAGTGTTCTATAATTGAGACCCTCACTAATACTACACCCCTAGTATTGCTATATTCCATTAAATTTGCACTGAGGTAATAATTTAAAATTCCCTTTCTAAACATATTTAGTAATGGAGCAAGAGAACTTCCTGAAACAAAAAATCCTACTGACAATTAAGATCACCTGATTAGGAAAAAGCTGATCCTAGGAATCAATGTCATGTATCACCAACACATTGCTTATCTTTTTATTTCACCTTATTCAAAAACACATGCAATACAGCACATGGAAACGTGTACGTGTGGGTGGCTAAATGAGTATAACTAAAAGAAAAAAGACTACCTTTTTGTACAGTTGCATAAGGTTGGAATCTTCAAAAGGCAAGTATCCAGCCATTAAGACATACAGGATGACACCGCATGACCATAAGTCTGCTTTAGCTCCATCATAACCTTTATTGTTGATCACCTAGAGTAAAAGACATATAAAATGCCACAGAAACATGCTGAAAAGTTGGCAACTAAAGAAATAAAACTATATATAAAATGTCCAAGAACCTCAGGGGCAACATAATTTGGCGTTCCACATGTCGTGTGAAGCAACCCATCATCCTAAATGGTAAACAAAAACAAACAGCTATCAATTACACTAAGAACAAAAAAAAATATTGAAAAATGTCACCAAGGTTCTGTCTGTCAGCTAATAGGATGCTGATTAATGCAATTCACAAGTTATTTCAGTTAAGAAGCCATCATACTCACTCGAACTTGCTGGGGTAGTGCACTCAACCCAAAATCTGAAACTTTAAGAACTCCACTGGCATCCAATAAAAGATTCTCAGGCTGTTGTTAGGAAAAGAAATCCAAGAACTCTATTAGCATCCAGTAGCAACTCGAAGATTGATACTTTAAACCAATTAACCTTGCTCCTTGGTAGCATCACAACATTAATGTCTCACAACTAAAGCTCTAAGGCAATGCAAGAGCTGAATTTCTCACTTGGACAAGGTGAAAATTGAAACAAAATGCACACCTTTAGGTCTCTATGATACACCCCTCTACTATGGCAGTAATCCACAGCATTAATAAGCTGCTGAAAGTACTTTCTCGCTTCATCTTCTTTGAACCTCCCTTTACTTGCCTGATTCAGAAAGAATAGGAAAATCAAACAATTTATTTGGCTCAGGTGAAATCATGCAAAATGATTTGGAAATATTGGGCTTACAATTTTGTCAAAAAGTTCACCACCAGTCACAAATTCAAGAACAATGTATATCTTCGTCTTGCTCGCCATCACCTATAATATGACACCATTATTGTGACTGCGAATTATGAAGTGATAGACAAATGAATACATTAAGAATCAAAATTGTCACAAGGATAATCTAAGTCTACAAAAAGCTAAAATATAAACATAAAGAGAATTTGCATTGGAGAATATCAATGAGACTATGCAATAAGGGAACAAGAAATGGTAATAGATCAAGCATATGAAGATCTACCGCTATTTCATTCCAACCTCAAACATGCGGATGACATTTGGGTGTCTAATTAGTTTCATTGTTGAAATTTCACGCTTAATCTGCAAAATGGAAACAACAGGAAGAACATGAAATTACTTAGCTGAAGAGGTTGGTGATTAAATTGTCAAGCATCTATTTTCATCAAGATTAAAAGCACCTTGAGTATTATAATATTGCTGAAACATGGAAAGATCCACTCCTTAAAAATTAAGTAAATCATTACATTTAGCAGTCGCTTCAAAGTTAATTCTTGTCATTTACGTTA
Source organism: Erythroxylum pelleterianum (assembly GCA_027563865.1). Lineage (NCBI taxonomy): Eukaryota > Viridiplantae > Streptophyta > Magnoliopsida > Malpighiales > Erythroxylaceae > Erythroxylum > Erythroxylum pelleterianum. Next base: position 24,743,800 of record JAOQMR010000002.1, read on the forward strand.
CAGTTGCAGATTGTGAGAAAAGGAGTTGAGTGGAGCAGCATATGTCTTAAAGTAACAAAAATGGTTACAGGAAAGACAGAAAAACAAATCTCGCACAATCATGATAAAAAAATAAAGGAAAAAGGAAAAGGAAATAAATCATAAATCTGTAATTCCTACTATACGGTAACACAACCATTGCTCACTATACTTCAATAGAAGTAACTAATCCTAATTTACATCTTGTAAGGCATTTCTTCTCAGAGAATATGAATGGTTTGAATTCTTGAGGGGTTCGGTTGATCAGGATATTCTTTCAGGTTTTCTTTTCATTTTATCTGGGGGTTTATTGAGGATTATTACTCCTCCAGAAGGAAGTTACATTTCAGTAGCCAAGTTAGATAACTAGGCATTGAAATTTTACATCTTAGAAAGAGACCCTCGCTCAATACTTTGACCATCCAATTTGACGAGTACTAGATTAATCTGTTCAAATTATCATGCTTTACCCATCAAAATCAGCTTCCTTTTTCCTTATGAGCTACACTGCACAATAACAGAATAACAGGAATACCACTTAAAAAATACTGGAATAAAAAAATCCAACAGTAAATGAACAACCCAACCAGAACAAATGAATAAATTTAAATAAATTATCTCCATAATCACAAAACGACATTTCTGTCCCCTGCATCCGTTGCCTTGTTACCTTTTTCCAGTAAATTACAAAACAACAAAAGATCAAAACTTGCTACTCGTTACAATTTTTGGGCACCCAAACAGATCCACTTTCAATCAAGAAAACAGTCCCAGATGCCAAATTATATATATATTTATATATAAATACTACCTGAGCGATCATCTTGTGTTTGAGGACCTTCTCTTTATCAAGAATTTTAATGGCCACATTCTCCCCAGTCTCTATGTTCCTCGCGAACTTCACCTTCGCGAAGGTTCCTTCACCGATTGTCCTCCCAAGCTCGTATCTTCCCACTCTGGTCCTGCTACCACCACCTGTACCACCACTTCCTCTTGAGGCCATTTTTTCTCCACCTCTGTTTTCTGTTTTTCTTCTCTATGAAAAAGAATCTTTTTTGCAGCTCCACAAGCCTCTAAATGACCGATCAAGATCTCTTCTTTTTACAGGGTTGCCATACCTGAGACTTTTCCACACTCATCTTCACTGTTTAATTTATATTTATCAATCAAACAACAGCAAAACACAATCAAACTTAAAACTAAACCCCAACTGCGAAAATTAAGGAACAATAATATATTCAGAAGTAAATAAGGTAGGAAAATTGGAGGCGATGGAACGGGAAGACAAAATCGGGATGAGACAGATAACCCATGACAAAATAAAGGCGCCCCTAAATTGACGGAAACGAGATAAATCGAAGTGCTTTTGGAACAAAGAAGGAGGTGGTGTATTTGTATTAGGAGATTTCAGGTTACGGATGGATCGATGTCGGCGTTTAAGGATGAACTAAACAGTAAATATGGATGAATGTTCGAGAGTTGAAAGGAGACTTTCTAAAGCGGAAAACAACAGAAGGTGATGGGTTTGTTTTATAGATGGTAGCAATCTTTGCCCTGAGAGCAATTATCCGGGGAAGGTTTCTACTTGTTTTTTTTTTTTTTTCCTGTATGGCTTATTTATGAGCAATAATTGTCAGTAAGAGTCCTCCTGGATTCAGAGTACAACAACACGTAGCCATATTTCAATTTAAGAATTTCTAATAGGCCATCATTATTGCAACAATGGGCCACCATAAGTCAACTCTTTCCCAATAAGGAAGGCCTTGGCGATGTCAGCAACTCTCCTGATGCAATCCAAAGAAGACGACCCATATTTCCATTGCCATGAACCATCTTTGATTTCTTCTTCAAGCTCGATTCTTCCCAGTTCCCATCTCTCTTTCATGTCTTCCCATGAGCAATCTATACGCAATCGTTCTATTCGACCTTGGATTGAAACAACATATTTTCACATCATTGGAACTTGGGAGGTTGGCTTGTTGCTGGTTCTTTAGCTTTTCCCTTGGGAACTGATTTTCTTTCCTTGGAATTCAACTAACCGCAGGCCTATAAACAAGCTTCTCTTCCGGACATATGCTTAGATACATACAGAGGACTCCTCTTATGGTGAATTTACCAGCGTATGCTTAGATACATACGGAGGATTCCTCTTATGGTGAATTTACCAGCTCTTCCTGTAATGGAGATATTCTGACACCCTTTCGACAGACTTAGAAACACATGGCGACTTCTCCTTTCTTGTAAATGGATTGCCTATTTCAACATTCATCGGAATAAACTAGTTGGTTCACATTGACGAACCTCGCTACCCTACCAGTAAATCCAAGACCGAGTGTGAATTCTGTTGTAAAAATCGACCGGATTAGAGCAGGTTCGTAGCTAAATGGACTGAAAGAATAGTAATAAATATACAGATTTTACATGAAAACTCTTAAATTAGGGTAAAAATCACGAACAAGGATGAAATAATTTTACTACTGAGAAAAAGCTGGAGAATTATAAGGAAAAACTAGACCAAAAAATATACATAATATTTTTGTCTCTCTTTCTCTTTCTTTTCTCTGTCACCTCACTGTCTCTCTTTTTTTTTTAATTGCTATGCTCTCTTCATTTCGTGCCTATTTATAAGCAAGAGGCGTGGGACGGCTGGTCATTTGGCTAGCTATTTCTTTACATTTTTGTCAGTGCCTATGTAACATCTCGTTTCCATCCAAAGGGTTAGAGCCCTAAAAAAAATTTGGAATATGTGAGATCAATCAAAGAAATTGGGACAACACATCTCATGCTCATGCATTACATAAGGTGCACATGCACATAAATAGTAAATCCTTGCACATAACAATAATTGTACATGCATTCATTAACATTCCGGGTATAAGTGGTAATAAATGTGATTGTTATTGAGATTTGTGATTTGTTTGTATTGAAAATTAATTTAGAAAGTGTAATTGTTGAGTTCGAATATTTAGAGAATTTTAGGAAAATTTTCTAAAATTTTGGGGATAATTTTTGGAATAGAAAAAATGTCAAGCGGCAAGACAGTTGATAAATGGTAGTAGAATTTACTATCCAATGGCATTGAAAATTTTGATAAATGACCTTAGGAATTATTGACAAGTATCATGGAAAATTGGGAGACAATTGGAGTAAAAATTGGAGACAAATAGACTAGTTTTAAAATAAGTCCACATGGGACAATAAGAAGGTGACAAGTGACAGTGACGGTGACAAGTGTCACTACCACTCACCGCACATCCCCCATTCACGACATTCACTTGAAAAATCTCCCTAAAGTGCTTTGTCTTCCATTTATTTCTTGCTTTCCTCCTAATTTCGTGGCTCCTTCTTCTCTTCTTCTCCTTCATTCTTGACTCACCTAAACTTCCATCAAGTGACTTCAAGCTTCCATCTTTCACTTGTTACTCCTACCATATCATCTTCTTCACTGTCACAAGAAAAACCTATCCTTGCTTCCTTCAAGATGGTGAACAAGTGATGTTTGGGAGCTAGGGTTCTTGGTGATTTGAAGGAGCTTGGAAGCTAAATCAAGTAAGTATCTTGATTTATATCATAGATTTTGGTTTAATGAAGCAATTGTGATGATATTTAGAGGTTAATTTCATGAGATGAAGTTTTGGGTATATGAGTGTTGTGTATAGTGAATGATGTGTAAAATTTGGGTTATTGATGAGTGATGATGTATAGAAATAGTATAGAGGTTGAATGACCATGATAAAGAGTTTGGTATATGCTAGAATGAAGGGTAACTTGAGTTTTGATGACTTGATTATGTGAATTGCATGTATGGGTTATGATTGATGGGAAACCTAGGTTAAGTTCTTACTTTTGTTTATATATGATAATTAATGATATGTATTGTGTTATAAAGATGTTTTGGAAGTTAGAGTTTTGTATATAATGATGTTTAGATGAGTATGGAAAATTGGTTATGAATGGATGGGTTTATATGCTCTGTTTTGGTTGATGATCATGTTAGATCATAATTTGGTTGTGATTGATGTATTTATGTATTGAGTTGATTTGGATAGAGATTGACGAGGTGAAATGGAAGAGATAAGCTAGGTATAAGAGTTAGAGGTTAATTGTTAGAAGTTGGAAAAATCTAGAAATTGGTAGCAGGAAAAACTTTTACTGATAACTTGCTTGGTAGTTATCCAATTCATTTGATTCTTGATTTGGCTTAAACTAGAGACTTATGGCTATCATTCTTATGAAGACATCGATTATAAATTGTGCTATTAAGAGTCAAATTTTGATGTGAAAATGAGAACTGAATGTGGCAAACACTTGGATGAAGTATATGTTTATGTTGTGAATTGGGTGATTATGAGCACGTAGGAAAGATGAATTGAGGTAAGGAGGTTTTTGAGCTAAGCTTGAAGTATACATGAGGTAGTCATCAACTTGAGATGTTAGATTTTGAATATGAAGTGTTTGATATTTATGAATAAGATAGTTTTGGAAAAAGAATAGGAATGTTTAAAAGATGATATATAGTTGAGTATGTTGAATGAAATGGGTTAGAATTTGAGAGTTTAATGAAATCTAATTGGTATGTGAGTTGATATGAAGTGGTTTTGTGATAAAAGAGGTGAATTTGAGAAGTGTATGGGTGTATATGAGGTTAGAATGAGTATAGGAACCTTGGAAGAGGCTTTGGAGGGAGTTTTGGGAGACATATGTCCGTTAAATGGACATTAGGTCCATTTAATGGACCTTCTCGAGTCTAAAAAGACCCCCAGGCTAGTGTATGTCCGTTAAATGGACATGGAAGTCTGTTTAACGAACCTTCTCGGATGAATTGGTGCAATTTGGCCCGTCCATGTTCGTTAAACGGACATCTACTGTATAGCTATAGTAAATTGCGTTTTTGGCACCCTTAGAGGCTGAATCTCGATTTGAGGTCTTCATGAAAATTGTAGATCTCGAAGTTCTCTTTCAAATGGTCCAAAAATGAAAGGAATCTGAAATTTGTAGGAAGCGTTATGGACATCGCGCCAACGTAGGTTCAGTTTGAGTGAGGTCATAAACTTGGTCGCTACTTTTGACCATAACTCCTGCTCTAGACCTCCAAATGACTTGGTTCTTAAAGCAATAGGTTCCTAACACATTTTTCTATATCTCCATGAAAATTTGTATTAATTGATGTTGAATTGAAAGAGATTGATCAAAGGAAAGTGTGGGAGTCTGTTGGGACAGTGTAAATGGGATTAGTTTTACTGAGCATACTTCAATGTTTTGCTTATAATTGGATCTATAAGATTCCAAATGAAGTGATTTTTAAATTGGAGTAACCTAGAGATATGGGTCTACAAGTGGTCTCAAGAAGTCGAATTCTGATTCAGTGTCTAAAATATTGAATTTCTAGATTGAAGATGGATATAGTACACTGTTTTGGATAAGAGCAGTCTAAAAGTGATTGGGGCATATCTTCCAAAGTACTGAACCGAATTGAGTGATTTTGGTGTCCATAGAAACATAAGACATAGAGGAACCCTTTTCTCAGAAAGAGTATGACCAAATCATATCAGTTTCGCTTTCTAATTTGATGTGAACGATAGACCCAAAAATGTGATTTGGAAATTTTTAAAGTGAGTCAATGAGAAAGAAATGGAGATTTTAATAGGTTTAGTAAGGCATAAACCTAAGTATAAATTATACTTAGTCGAGTTTTCATATAAGAATGACTTTGTGATGTATTAGAGGGAAGATACCCGGGATTGTCATGAACATGCCTTGTCATACACATGTTTGCATTACATGAATGGTTATAATCGTGCAAGTATTAATGTATGTGCATTGTATGTACGACATAATGTCGATGTGCAGGATACGCGCCCATATTAAGGAGTTTTCAGATCTGGGAAGAAATTGCTAAATTAGAGCGTACTGTGAGTAGACCGAGATGGTCTCTCTTCATTGGTTGTTCTTTGAATTCTTGTATTATTTAAATATTGAATAATTTTGTAATTGTGATTGATTATGTTGGGTTCCGGACAGAAGGTCCGATGATGTGATGTGTGATTGGGATATTGAAGTGCTCATTGAATGTGAATTGGATGAACTAAGTGTACTTAATGTGATTGCTAAATGTGTTCTGAATGTGCATTTGCATACAAAGTGTGAATTCTCAAATTTAATGTTGAATGCCGGACTAAGGTCCAATGATATGGGAAAATAATTGAATGAGTCTATGCAAATGTGAGTGGTGCATTCCATCTCATGAATGCATGAAATATAATGGTTGTTGTGACCAGAGTAGCCAACGATCAGAGCTTAAAGCTCAATGAATAAAAATGAGCTTCGAGCTCAAAAGTGATCTAGAGCCTCAGGCTCAATGTTTAATGAGCCCTATATGGGACAGTTATTAATGAGCCCTTCATGGGACAGTTTAGGCACTCAGTCACAATAAAATAACAAATGAAAAGTGGTTCTCATGTGCACTGCATATGAATAGAATGATGGATTAAATTGTTTTGAATGTGAAGTGTGAAATGTATAATGATGTGAATTATGTGTTATGTGATTGGGTGAGCCATCAATGATAGTCACTCACTGAGTTCGCAAAACTCACCCAAAATTTGCAATTATTTTTCAGGTTTTGAAGAGTACCCCGGTAGACAAACAGGAGTATGTCTACTACATGCAAGAAAAAGATAGAGGTCGGGATCAGTTGCGTCTGCATTCTGTAATTTATTATTTTGGACTAATTTGTATTCTGCAATTTCTGTAAAATAGTGTTTTGTGATTATAGTGGGCCCCAAATGGGCTATTGAAGTTCTATTGGTTGTAATGTG
>JAOQMR010000002.1:24765233-24778703 GCA_027563865.1 Erythroxylum pelleterianum
GCCAAAAGAACAAGAATGAAAATACTTCATTATGAATATATTTTCGGAGCCAAATGTTTTTAATTGAAATTATATGAATTTAGCTATGAACTTTTTCATAGCTAAATTCATTTGGCTACGAAAACATATTTGTAGCCAAAAGAACAAGAATGAAAATACTTCATTATGAATATATTTTCGGAGCCAAATGTTTTTAATTGAAATTATATGATTTATGACTTTTAGCTATAAAATTTATTTCGTAACGAAAACCATCTTACTATGAAAATATATTTGTAGCCAAAAGAAGAAGAGTTTAGCTACCAAATTCGTAGCTAAAGGCATTTAGCTACGAAAATATATTTGTAGCTAAAAGAAGAAGAATGAAAATATTTGTCTACAAATAAATTTTTGTAGCCATATATTTTTAAATGAAATTACATATTCTGTGACTTTAGCTACGAAAATAATTTGAGAATATATATTTTCATAGCTAAATGTTTTTAATTGGAATTATAAGACCTGTGACTTTTAGTTACGAAATAAAAAGAATGAAAACATTACCAATATATTTTCGTTTCCAAAATCGTAGCCTATTATACTAAAAGTGCTCACGCGCAAGTACTAAAAACGCTAATGTGCGAGTTTTTTATTCTCTTTTGTTCTTCTTTTGGCTATAAAGTTCACCTTTTAGCTACAATTTTAGAAAAAAAGTAGCCAAAAGTGTAACTTTAAATTATGATTTTCATGTCGTCACTAAACGAAAAGTAGCCAAAAGGTTACTTTATTGTAATGTTTAGTTACAATTTTCAAAATCTCGTCAAATGTTGACCTTTAATCAGTGTTTTAAAATTCGGACCGGACATTGAATCGGAAGTTTTATTAGTCACCGGTTTGACCGGTTCAACCGGTTCAACCACCAGTCGAACCAATGTGGCGTCATAATTATGCAATAATTATATTTAATTATATATAATATTAATAATATTAAAAATACAAAAATATACCAAAAAATAAAAAAATTAAAAATTAAAAAATTTATTAAATCAGTGGTCGGACCAGTCAAACCAATCGATCGGTTTTGACCGGTTCTCACTGGTTCAATTGAAAACTGATTTTTAAGAGTGAACCGAATCGGATAGCCTACCGGTCACCGATTGAACCGATCGAACCGACCGGTCCGATCTGGTTTTTAAAACAGAGCCTTTAACTACAATTTCTAAATCCTAACACAAAAAAATTGTAACCAAAAGGTTACTTTGTTGTACGGAAGTAAGATTTTCTTTGTATTAAAAAAATGGAAGCTAGACAAGCTCAGGGCATTATGACACTTAGTAGATGATTAATGTGGGGCGCATTTGTTAATAATGTTAGGGTCTAGGGCGAGCACTTAATATATGACAAAGAAAGTAAGTTGGAAGGGGCCATTACTTATGATTAAAGAAATGAAAAGGGTAAGGGTTAAGACAAGACATTAGGATCACAGAAAGTTGACCATGTCCTTTCTTTGGGTTATCTGGCTAGTAGAGGCAATGCAAGAAAACAAGCCAGGCCAGCAACCTCTTTGACATATTCTTGATCATGTTTTAGAAAGACCTCTAGACTGTATTTGATCAAAACAATAACTGACTTGGAAAGGATAACAACTTGATTCACAAATACTTGGTGCTGAGTCAATGTACATAAGCTGATGTGAACAGTAAATTTAACAGAACAAATAGGCCAACCGAGGAATGTGATATTATAAACTAGAAACTCCAACTCAATTCAGAAATTACAAGAAGAAATAGATGAGAAGCAGCAAATAGAATTTGGGATGAGAAAGGAAACAATGCAACAGTTTGCAACTTATTCGCTACCCAATTCCATACTACTGCCCTGAATATAAGTCTCAATCATGCAAGTCGTTATTGTTGTCTGCTGATGTGGCGCCCCATTCATAACCAATCATTCTTCTAGAAGCCACCCTAGCTCGTGTGCTCCTTCTCTGATTCTGACCCGATGCTGCTGGCCCAACATCAGTACTGGGCTGCTGCTGTGTGCTCACAACATAAGCAGTCAAGCGTCACTCTCATCTCCAAAATCCATCAGAAAATCAGTCAAGTTCTCAGAGTCGTCTACTGCCTCTTCAAGATTCATGGGTCCTGGCTTCTTCCGTTTAGCCTGCAAATATTATTAGTGGCTTAATATGTGAAAATAATTGGTTGGAAGGCACAGGATGAATATGACACAAATAAATAAGTTGCATAACATTTCAATTTCTCAGTCCTCATAATGAGGTCACCACTGTTATAGATTACGGTCTTAAGTAGGTCTTAATGCTTCAGAAGGGTGGAAAAGGGTTGAGAGGACTTTCTCTAAAATGAGCCAAAGGACTGCAAATGCAATGCCTTACTATCTTAGGCCTTCTGTTGTTGATATTGTTTGCAGGTTTCTTAGTAGCCACTGTCTACATTGTCAAAATTTATATCCAACAAACAATATTCTACCAACATCAGATTAAAAGTAGGCTATGTAAATAATGTATATGTGAAACAATAGAAACAATAATGTGCAGTAATGCTTTGGAAAAATGCAGACATAAGGGATCATCAGCCTAATGTGCGCATTAATGTGTTTATGATGATTAAGCCTGAATCAAATAATAATGTATAGAAAATGCAATCACCTTTGTCTTGCGTGGTTGAGGGGTAGTTTTTAGAACACTCCAATTGCGAGTAATTTTCTCTTGTTCCCCTTCATCTTCCTCTTCCTCTTCCTTTTCTTCATCACCATCTTCTTCTCCCTCCTCTTCTCCATCAACCTCACTATCCTCTGCATCATCCTATAGTGAAAATTATAAGTGCTATTGTACTTAACTACTTTGACAATTACTACAAGATGCATCCAAATAATCTTGATATATGAAGATTCTGTATTAATAAAAGGCAAGAGATTTACATCATTTTCACCAATGTCAACAGCTTGTGCCATAGCCTCATCCATGTCTGTCACCTAATTTTTAATTGACAGAGAAGATAGATTAAAAATGGAAAACAAACTGTGTACCTCTTCTCCAAGGTAAAAATTAGATCGGTGACTACAAAATCAGGAATATTTACTGATATAGCACTTTTAAGTGTAAGAAATAAAGCACAGAGAAATTCACTCTAATTCATTTATGGGTAATTACTTCCACAGTTAGAAGAGAAGCCTTAAATCAAATTTCACATAAGCAGGACGCTATCAATCACAAAACATGTCACAGAAAAAGTTAAATGTTGTGCAAGGTTTAAGAGTTCAAGTAGTTCTTAGGAACTTGGTGTAAAGATTTTGTAAGCTGAATATTGTAGCTTGATTCAGAAGATTCTTACAGGATAAAACCGCTTCTGATGATTTTGCAAAATGTGCTTTAAGAGCTTTTTATGTATCAGTATTTCCAAAATGATTTATATGCAATTGAGTTAGAAGTAAGCCTATTAAACAAAATAGTTAATGCAATTTCCCATTTACTTTTATGTCAGTTGAAGAATGAGACAAAAACAATCAGCCATTCACTTTCCTCAAGTTTCATAAGATGATTTATCAAACCCACAAACATCTATATCAAAAGTTCGTTCTTATCTCTTGAATTACCTCTAGTTGCTCCATCTTTTCTTTTGCCAGAATCTTCTCAAGCTCCTCTCTAGAGATAATCTTTCCATGCTGCACAAAGTAAAAGCAAGAAGGTCAACCAATGACATAAAAACACTTAAAATTCCCATGCACATCAGCATATTATTTTATTATTCGGTAGAAACTTCTGATTTCCAAAGCAAAAGAATATGTCAAAATCTTTAGATTTAAGGACAAGCTCCCAAGCAAGAATTAGCATAAATTCAGTATTCCACATTTGAAGTACAAAACTAGATCTTGCTTGAGAATATGATACGAAAGATATAAATTCTTTGGTCAAGCTTGGGCTCAAGTTGGGAGCCTCGTCTGATCAAGCTTTGGGTCAAGCCTAAATTTTGGGCAAGGCTCAAGCCTGGGTAAGCTCGAGCCTGACCCGGCCTATTGCCAATCTTAATAACAGCTAATTAGGAAGTTATTTTATGTTTCTACAATAGTTATCTTAAGTTTCTGTAATACTAAGAAATTATCTTAGTTAGGAAGTTCAGAAGACTATTTTTAGTAGGAAAATAAGTTAGCAGATTCATATTATATTTTAGTTCCTAAAACCTCTATGTTTTCAACCTATTGAAAGGGTATAAGATGAATAAGAAAGCATCCAAAATTCTCTTAAGAAAACAGTTAACAGAAAGCTTGTCAGAAATAATTTTCTAAGCAACAACCATATGTCCTAGAAATGGGAATAATTTTTAAAAATGAACCATGCTCGCCCCATAAGTAGATCCTACACCAAAACCCATATCAGAATATTTGTTCAATGCTAAAAATTTTATACTAATCTCTAAGGCATATTAATTTCTTGTTATGATTCATGAAGAGATGCATAAAAATCATTTCAAAGTTAGATAATTAACTTTAGACTCCTTAAAATAAAAAGGAACAGAAAGTAGAAAAAGAGTATAAACAAAGTAGGAATTTCACTGCTGAATGATTGCTATGCAGCATGCCAAGTTCACCAATCTTCAAAGATCACTAAATTGTCTAAATGTTCATGACCTAAAGCTTCCTACATGACATAAGAATTAATAATATCTCACGAAAAAGCAATTTTCAGTTCCATAAAATGACAATAAAGACCAACTATGAAGAGTTTGATTATAATTGTCTTCAAAAAGTTTGTGATAGGTTCATTTGAGATAAAGCAGTAACCTCTTTCAGATGAGCCAGCATATTAGGTGTTGGTTCATGAAAGTTTGGACCCCTGTAATCAATTATTTCATTTGGATCTTGAATGTAATTGATGGTTGGATAAACAGGATCTCCACCCCAAACTGCAAAGTCCCAATAAAATGGCATCATCAAAATAAGCACGTGAAAAATAAAACAAGATAAGGATACTCGCATATGTTCCTTCACAATTTCTATATTTAACCAATGAAAATAAGTGACCGTGCAAGCATAAGGATATAAGCATCGAATTGCATGTCCATAAGAGGTTTAGAAAAGGACAATTGTCTGATCTAGAAGCTAGAATTGTTTATAAGGACAACAGATGGTTGTTACAAGGTGAACTACTACAAGAAAGTATAATCAACTTAAAAGGGAACCAAACAAGAGGCAAATAGATGAAATAAGCATGTCTCATGCATAAAATATTCAGAAAGTTTTAACTTAGCTTGAAATAAGAAAACTGCAAGCAGTAACAGATTTAAAAATCTTAGGTTCTTGTCAATGGCATGCAAAGTACTTGTGCATGCTTGAATACATATCAAAGAAAATGCTCACAGAGATTGAAGTTTAAAAAGTTAAAAAACGCAAGTTACATGGTTCGTTTCCACAAGGGAACTATTGAATCCTATCAACATGGAAGCTGCACTTTCATTAATCTTGACTAATAAAATCCTAAAAACTTCACATGGAAGGAAATTTCCAGCAATATCCACACCAAGATTGAGCCAGTAAAATTAGGGTAGAAGAAATTGGAGAATGCACATAGATTTTTTTTTTTAAAGTTAAAATGTGTATCAAATCAAAAGAATCTCTACAAGGAATGAGAATGCATATAGTTTGCAGTACTGAATTAGATACTTTGCTTGATTTGATCCTCCCGCATCCGCATGGCTAAGGGATCCCTACGAATGCGAACATCAGTTCCCATCATTATCCGAAATTCTCGATCATTTTGGTGGCTAAACATCTCTATTAATTGTGTATTTTCATCTTCACCAGTCTCTTCAAAATGTCTCTGAATAGCTTCATGTGAAGTATCTCTTTTCCATGCTTTGACCCATTCTGAGTAATATGCTATGGGACCTATTTTTTCCAGTCTTTCTTGTTCAGCTTGAAGCCTAATCAAATCAAAATTTGACATGAGCTTTGCCATAACCAACTAAAGGGAAAAGGCCATCTAAATGTAAAATTAGATAAATGACTAATCCATAGAGGTCTTTGCAAGGACAAGAGAGACAGAAAAATTAAGGGATATGCATGAATAAAAATCATTTTTATGTCACCAATTGTCATTTCCAATTATATTTAGCTGCCTATGTACAAAAGAACAAAAAAAGTAGGAAATGAAAGAGTCAACATACACTTTCATTCATGACTAGACTACACATTTTGGCTACTGTTGCAACTCAAACACAGGCCTATAATCGTTCATTCCAACATAAGTATCTAGCAATGGTACAATGTCAACATACAAGAAGCTGCAAGAACTGCCATAGAATAACAATAGCTTTTTCCAGTCTAATAGAATACAATTTGACTAGATAGTAAGCATAAGATAAGTAATCGGAAAAGGAAAATATAAATGAGGAGAATAGCGGATAATTTGTTAAATCTTCACTCTATTTTTACAGTTGGAGGCATAGAATCTCCGATTTCCAAGAATTCATAACATTACAGGCACCTAAGTGCGTTCTTCTTTTATGTCAAGACCCTATTCAATCCAAAAGCATAAGCTATTAAGTGAGAACGAAGAATGGGTCAAATATTATTGTAACAAACCCCAACTCATAATGCGTGGACAAATCACAACTCCTCTATCCATCATAAACAAGAACAGCGTGATTTCAACTTGAGATTTTCCAGTCATAAAGGTTTCGATACCATTTCAAAGATCCATTAAATTAAAAATACTTAAAACTTGAGATGAGTTCTAATTACAACCAAATATTCTTCTAGAGCTTTCCTTCAAATTCTGGTATGCCTACTAATGATTTAAAGGTGATAAATAGAAAGGTCATTCTGCACTCCAGCTCTATTTCTTCAGTTAGCTTTACTTCTTTCTCAAATTGAGACGCTTTACCTCTTGCACCATGCTAACCTCTTCTATAATTCTAAATTAAAGTCCTGCTTGTCACTTATTTTGTTTCACCTATTCTTTTTCTTCCTCTACCTCAGAATTTTTAAGAAACCCAAAAGCAGAAACTCAAGATCTTTCTTTTTCTTTGCATTCAACACTTTTTTACTCTCCAGCAAAATATTCAATTTCACTTATCCAATAATTTTATGCATTTTTTGTGGATTCTCATCATAAACTTCTATACACCTGTCCTCGATATCAGAAATAGGGTTTAGGGTGGGGGATGGACAGAGAAAGAGAAGGATCTTCCAGAGAAGTTACAAAATACAAAATCACAACAGAAAACAACAAATAGAAACATGACTTTTAAAGTACTACCTTTCTTCCTTGAAGAGATGTTTTCTAGCTCTATAAAGAGAAGTTTCTGTCATTGTTGGATGTTCACCATAGAGCTTGATTTGCCCAGTTTCAGCCATTGCTTTGAGAAAAACCTTCAAAGAAGAAATAATTAGTGAGAGAGACCTTCAACGAGAGGCAGAGCAAAAAATATGGAAAAGAACAGGTTTAATGTTAATAAATCTGTTAGCATGTCAGACATGCTATACAGTCAATCTGTTCCTGATCTAAAATCATAATCCAACATCAAAGTTTTCAAGACTAAAATAAGGGAGATCATCCATCCAGAAACTATAAATCACATCATTTTCACCCCAGAACCTATTTCTAATCTACTCAGTTGCAACATTCAAAGACCAGTTCACATTTTTATTACTCAGTCAATTGCTTATCAGATGGTATCGAGATCAACCTTTTTAAAGCAATTGACCTGAAGATAAGCACAAACAAAGGACGAAAATAGCATGAAAAGGGATGTGCATTGGACACAATAATTTTTTTTCAGTCTTGAGCAAGAGAAGTAAACATGAGAAAATAGCATGAAAAGGAAAGAGTATTAGAAGCAATAAATTTCTAAGCTCAAGAAATTTATTCCAAAATCAATAAAACAAATGTTAGGACTTTCACAGTGGCAATACCACAAGGGTGAAAGGCATATAGAAGCATTATCACTAAGGCATAAAATTATGTAAGAAATATCGACCAGAAGTATGCTATTCACAATTATTAATCATGCACTTTAAGAAACAAACTGACCGTTTCAATATCAGGTTTTCGCCTTTGCCATCGGGACCATTCTTCTTTTTCAGGCTTTCTCCAATTCCACCATAATTCCTCATTTGTAAGTGTCCCCTCGATTGGCTTCTTCTTTTCAGGGTCAATAAAGGGATGAGGGCATCCAAGTTTCTTGTCTAATTCATATCCACTCTCTTCTTCTTTCTCAAACTCTGATTGATAAATTACATAGTCAGATGAGGAATCTTTAGATTCTTCTGTCAAGTCCTCTGTGATTTCAGTGGACACTGGATTTGTGGTAGCTTCAGTAGAATCAGGAGCAGCTGATGCTTTATACTTCTTCCTCCTACTTCCAGGTTTTTTTCCATATGATGGAGAACCTGATGAAACACCTGTAGGTTGGGGAGCATTGGCAGCCCTAACTCGATCAGCAGTGCCTTCTGGCCAGTATTCCTGTCCTGGGATACTAGCCCGAGCACCAGATGCTGGTTCAAGTTGGCCAGATGTTGAGTCCAGATAACTATGGTAGGGAGGACGTTCAACAGATATATGTTGAGTATAGTCATCCTTCTTCTCACATTTTATACTTGTGGATGATGGAGCCTTCCAGGGTTCATTAAAGCTGGATAGAAATTGCAATTTTCTAGCTGGAAATGAGCCAAGAAATGATGTCTGCATTGATTCACAAAATTTTACATTATGTTAATATTCAAAGCTAAATGACACAGGTGAAGAATGTCAAACACATGAAAGCTAAATGACACAGGTGAAGATTGTCAGACGCATGAAAGCTAAATGACATGGTTTAGGACTCTTTCTGCATAAATCCTACCGAATCAACTACATAAAATGAGAAACGATGAGGCGAGAATCCAGAAAAGAAATTGCTTACTACATATTTTGCATATAACATTAGCATGCTCATGAAATAGATGGCACTTGAAAATATTTGCAGGGTATATTTGTATCTTTTAACTCGTTGATTCCATTTCCATTGTGTCATTTTGTCCTTTCAGTCATCAAGTAATCTTTCTGGTAATGTGAGCATATATCTACTCTATACTTCCAAAAGCTGCTATTAACTCCAAGTGGAAAAATAGGATATACTCGGCTCTCAGACAAAAAAAGTCAATGGTATAAACTATTCAAAGTATTATTAGACTTTAGTTGGAAATGCAACAAGACTGTCCAATGCATGGAACTTGCATACATATGAAAGCATATGAAATAATTATATACATATATAAGATTGCAACTAGCATTTTCATATTCTGTTTGCTAACTTGTTGCAATGGAGTCCGCTTTTCATGTCAAGCCCTGAACTTCTTTTATATGGATTCTAATTGATGAAAAGAAAAGTGAACAATAGATATTCATCCTGTTCTCTTCATAATTGCACGAGATGAAACAATGTGTTGCCGGAAGTAGGGAAGGCGTATTGGCGGAAATACAGGCTACAAGGGAGCTGACTGGCAGAAATTTAATTCATTATTCTATGGCTTAACAAGCAAATAATAGGCAAAGGGAAACCATCATCTGAAGTTCAACACTGTGTCCCTAAAGATGAATAGCAAATCAAAAATTCAACAAAAAAGTACCATAGAAATGTAAAAAGATGAAAAGATGAAGGCGGAAATTAAAACCTGGAAACAATTGTGGCCTGCCTTCCCAGAAACAAAGCTATCTCCAGAAACTGAAACCCTCAATCCTCTCTCTACCGTGCACAAACAACAAAGAGAAAGAAAAAAATCACTACTAGAGACAAAGGTATTTCACAAATCATAAAAGAGAGACGCAACTCAGAAAAGAAAGATGCCATTATGAAAATCTAAAGAATTAACACAACAGGAGATGACACACCTCGATAAAGCCATGTAGTTGACAAAGATGCCATTGGTATTTAACAAGTTATATGGCCCATAAATCTCCAAAATTTATCCGGGTCTTTTCTTGTTCAATCTCAAGCAAAACCAATGACAATGTACGTACTTGCTAAAGAGGAAACTAAGCTCGTAAACGAAGCTTGCAAAGGAGTAAGAAACGAAGCTGAAGTTTCAAGGAAAGAAAGCACCGGCTTTGGGTGATCTGGATTTGGATAACAGGAAACAAGAGCAAGTACAGAGTTCTATGCTTCTCTATCTTTTGGCACTTCTAACTTCGGAGGCTTAAGCACAGAGAGACGTCACCACTCGCCAGGTGGGCGAGAGAAAGTACAACTGGATATAGTTCGTCTTTATAACTCTCCACTTCTTAAACACTTGGAAGCATAGAAAATTGCGTGTAAGTTATTATTAAATCAATTGATATAATATTGCAAGTTAAATAAATTTTTAATTCCTTTTAAAAATCGAAAGCTTTTCACAATAAGAGTCCAGATCCTCTGTCTAATATTACTCTGTTTTATTCTGTCTCATGAAATCTCAGCCATTTATTTTGCAGAACTTACGCGGGCCTTACATAAATAAATGACTGAGATTTATTGGACACCATAATATTAGACAGAGGATCTGAACTCTTACAATAATGATCTAATACCATGTGAATCGTCACTGTATTAGCCGAAGAAGTAAAAGAATCATCATGGACAAAAATAAAGAAGAAGAGACACATTCATAAGTTAGAGAAGGTTTATGCCCAGTAGTCAATTAGTTCATTGTAGGTTAGTGATATAATTATTTATAGGCATTTTTAATCTTATAAATATTTACATGTATGATAAAGTCCATAAGATAAATGTACATTATAAACAAAATTATGATGAAATTATAATTATAAGATTTATATTGCATTTATGTATTATTTCTAAATTTTACAAAGTCATTGCTTTCTTAAGACAAGACATAAATAGATTGTAAAAAAATTAGCATACGTTATGTTTCTTCGTAGTCAATCTCATAGACTAAAGTATAAAAATACTTATACAAATGTGTGAGTATTTGTTAGAGAACAAGTTCACTAAACTAACCCATATGAAAAATTCATTTAAAACATTACTTGTATGCCTTTAAAAATTCTCATTATGATAATTGTATAAGTAATCCTTTGAATTGAGATCAAATTTATCTCATATAGGAATTATTATATTTTGATACTACTTATGACCTATTCTAATGAAACGTAGTTCAATCGATGTTCATTGGATATAGTATGAACTATATAAAGATAGTTGCGCGATCAATACATGATTCATGACCCTAAAGTGATTAGGGAGAATATTTCATTGTTCTCAATCAAAATTAATTTGGGAACTCCTTGGCCAAGGTAGAAAGATGCTTTAAAAATAGTTTTCAAATATCATTATAATTGAATCAATCACTAATGGTGAAGAACTAACATGACTAAACTCAAATCAAATAGACATTAATTCCATGTTATATGTTTAATCAGAAGATTGTATGATAAAAGATAGAATTATACGAAAAATCATGCATGAAAAGATTAGTTAACACAATTATTGACATTTTTAAATATTTGAATAATCATGATGTATTGCTAGAAGCTAATATTGATCTATGAATATAAATTATTTAATTATAAAACTAAAAATAATTTAATTTATCTAATTCTAAATATAATTTAAGGTTATAATTTATATCTGTTGCCAACATATTTAAAAACCTAATGGGACACACAAAAAAATGGGTTAAAGAGAGAAAAGTATTATAATAAAATTGGACTTGATTATAAAGTTTAAGAAACGTTATGATTAGATATAAGATATTTAATAAATAATGACCAATATAAGATATTAGGTCTTATTTGGATATAATTGGTATTTAATTAGGATTAAATATAATTAGAATTTAATTTTAATTAAATTATTAAAATATCCAAAACCTATTATAAATATAGTTAAGTTCTAAGGGAGCTAGCACTCCTTGCCTAACTCTCTTTGCAATAGTTAAAGAGTTCTTTCAACATATTCTGTGGATATTATTAGACATCAGACACTTGTATGACCACGGTAGTTGAGATAAATTGATTTTAGAAACAGTTTGAAGGATACGATAAGAGAAAGAATCAAGCATCGGAATAAGATATCAATTAAGATATATATTTTGTCATGATTTATATGTTAATCATTTTATAGAATTTAGAGTGATCTTGTCTTTTTTAGGAATTCAAAACGAATAAGTTTTGTAAGTATTCCACTGTGTGTGAGATTAGATCCTGCCTGATTTTCCATTAGTGAATCAAAGCTAACTTTTAATTCTATAATTTGATTAAGTTCACTTGATTATTATTGATATCATAAAAATATGGTTTAAAACTATCAATTAGTTTTAATTTTCTAAAAATTAAAACCGATCACTTTGTTTTGAGTTTTTTGAAAACCATTCCTCCAATGCTTCAAAAAATTAAAATTAATTACTTTGTGTTTGACTTTTTGAAAACCATGTCTTCTATGTTTTTGTTTAAGCTTTTCATAAACATATTGAGTTTTTATCTGAGCTCTTGTGTGTTTATCTTTGCCTTTGATAATTTTGTGCTTTCTCAATAATCTTGCAAGAGAGTGAGAGTTAAATACTGCAAGGGTTGTGAGACGTTTGAGAACAAAGGTAGTTAGTCGATGATCATGAGGAAAGGTTGAATCTTACTTAAATAAACCTAAGTGAAATTGTCATGCAAAGGAGTAGGTGTGACTTCAGTATAAGTTTAGTGTCTAAGAAAACCTTTGTAACAATAGGGAAGAAATAATGAAAATTGATTTGTAGTAGTTTGGGAAATAAACCTTCCCTACATCCATTATCTTTTTAGAATTCCATCATAATTCTTCTTTTAAGGCAAAGAATAACATTTATACAATATTTTCTTGATAAAGAAGAACCCTTCTATAATCTTCGTTCATAATGAAGAGGAAACTAAATCCAATATAGAACACCCCCAAATACAATAACATAATGCCTCAACTAAATCTTACAACTCAAAATGCCTTACTTTATCACTAGATAATTCCAAAGAGACTCCTTCACACAAATATGAGACATTAATGTTCAAATGATTGAGAAACTATTATAAATGTGTGTAAAAGATATCCAAATGCTTCTTGATATAAGAACCAAGGAGAAAACATGTATTTATAATATTTTGGGACCCTTATTGGCTGTTATAGTCAAAAACTAGTCATTGTAATGAATAGTTGTAGAGTACTATTCGATCAATATAACATATTAGGGTACATTGATGTAGTGTTTGGTTAGTGTCTTCAATAAACAAGGACGGGACGAGATAGAACAGGACAGGACGAAACATAACAAGAATTGGAGATAGTGAGATGTTTGGTTGCGGTGGACAGAACAAAGATAATTGTCTTCGTCCTGAGTACAAAAATGTGTTTTGTTGCCGGAGACAGAACAGAAAATAGTGTTAATGACAGAAATGCCCCTGCAGTATAATATATTTGGAAGATGTAATTCATTGATTATTTTATAATTGTATCAATATTTATTTTACAATATTTA
>JAOQMR010000002.1:24850588-24866665 GCA_027563865.1 Erythroxylum pelleterianum
TTTGAACCATTTGGTTGCTTTGACTTGGTTGAGTTGTGTTTCCATTTGTTTGCTTTGCTTCCGCCTTATGCCTCTCAATTTGATTCACTTTTGCTTCCGTTTTCGTTTTGTTTCCGTACTTGGTTATCCGATTCGATTCGTTTCGCTTTGGTTCCGAGCCTTCGATTTACTTTTGTTTCTGTTCTTTCGTCTCGTTTTCCGGTTGAGACTCGATTCATGAATAAGTATGAAGGTTTTCGGATTAAGTAGTTGGGTCTCGGAAACGGGTCTCAACACACTCACTCCCATCTTAGACCATCATTTTACAGCTACTCTTCAACTCAAAAACTATTTTCTTGATCATCTCTAAGGAAAACACTTACTCACGTACACACCCATATATATATTTACATGCACAGAGAAGAAACATAGCATATCACCTTTCCAAACTTTAATCTTCTACACTAATCCTATAAACCATTTCATTGTTATTTCTAACTCCAAAATCATTTTTACATCTCCTAATCACTAATAACCTTTCAAAAACTAAATTATGAATATACACGTAAATGTCATTTTTCATGCAGAAGACAGTAATTCATCACATTTATTTCATATATCCCCAACTCTAAAAGGATTTATTCACTACTTACTTGCTGAAAACCCCAAAATCTTCAATTATCTTCAAGCCCTAAACTCCATGCAAATCACGTATTTCATTGTGTACAATGACCATCTTTTGGTTTTTTTTTGGGTAGAAGACACAAATAGCAAAATGGGTTTGGTATAGGAAAAGGAAAAACACAGAAATCTCTTAGAAGGTGTTTTATGAAAAACTTTGTGTATTGGGAGGAAATTTGAAGAAGGTGATTATGAAGAAGTTAACTAGACAAAACTTAACCTTTCAACTCTCAGAGAACAGTAACCTACTTTTAGCAAAAGTACAAAAGAAACTCAACACTTGTCACTTTCATAAGGTTCAAGCTCTAACCAAGTTTCTTTTGAACTAAACTCTTTAACTCCCACCTTTACAATCCAATTATCTCCAATATCTTTTGATTCCTTGTTCCCTATTTTTTTCCATAAAACTCCATAATTCTCTATAAATTCTGAAAATAAATCCTAAATTTATCAAAATTCACAAATACAATATTTCCACTAATCAATAATATTTTCATTATAAATAAATTCAAAATTCTCAAAATTTCTAAAAATCACAACTCAATCCAATTATACCCAGAGTTATTCATGAATGCATGTACAATTATTTTCATGCGCAACAACTTCACTATTCATGTGTATGTGTATGACATTTTATGCATGAGTATGAAAAATACATTTCTAAACTCTCATTGATCACTCATATTTACTATTCTAACTTTCCTGTAGGTAACGAGATGTTACAATGGGATACTAAAGATAGGCTTATGTTAACTCTCAGGTGTTAGAGACAAACCTTTCATAACAATTCATAGAACCCAATACATTCTTAAGGGTTCTAATTATATAGAGATATTAATTAATCAATATGAGAATGGGTGGATACAGTTTGAGAGAGAG
The DNA here is from genome assembly GCA_027563865.1 of Erythroxylum pelleterianum. NCBI lineage: Eukaryota > Viridiplantae > Streptophyta > Magnoliopsida > Malpighiales > Erythroxylaceae > Erythroxylum > Erythroxylum pelleterianum. Next base: position 24,852,128 of record JAOQMR010000002.1, read on the forward strand.
CAAACGTAGGAATTTATGTCAATCCATATTATTAAAACCTTCAAAGTTTATTAAATCATGTCTACAAAAATGATGCTAGGGAGAAAAAGACATTACTTACATCGTAATTCTCAATTCTTAATTTGACTATTTGCTTTGATATGTTCTTATTGTTTTATTCTTTTTTTAGATTTTATTTGGTTTTGTTAATCAAATTCATCTACAAAAAATATATTTTTTAATCTTTTTGACTAGTTAGTGGTAAAAGCATGTTCTAAAATATTTTAGGTCCCTTATGAAATTGACACTTTATTCATTTTTATATTACTTATTAACAATAGGTATACTTTTTTATTTTGAGTAAATATACAATGATTAAAAAAAATTAAGAGTATTATCAACACACTACTCTAGGTTGGAATATGTGTTGGGAGGTTGGCGTGTATAGACTGAGTTCGTATCTATACCAAAAATTATGAACACTTTTTATGGAATACTTTTTGTCTGCTGCCATCTTGCTTATGTAAGGGTATGTATCTTTAAGATAACCTTCAACACGATTGTTTCTTAAGAAATTATCTCATCCTTCTCTTGCTTTTCACCCACAAAATAATAAATAAAAGCAAAGAAAAAACTAACACCTCTAAAATAAAATAAGAGGGAAATAAAAGTTATGAATGTGTAAAAGTTAAGAAGCCTATTAAACACATATAGAAAAACTAAAATTCAAATAATTTCTCCTTAAAAATAAAAATAAAATATCATTGTTTTAAAAAATAATTAATTGGGTTGCCTCCAAGTAAATACTTATTAGAAGTCTTTAAGCTTGACTTTCTCCTTTAAAATTGTCTTTAAGTTGAGATAATGGACATGTGGCCCCCATTTTTCAAAATTTTGTGTATACAATGTGAAGGCCTTATTCATTTTCATATATAAGCTTTTTATATGAATGCCTTCTTGTTCATCCTTAACAACCCTGGCAGCTTGCCCTTTGGTATTCTAAAACTTTACCTGACTTATGAGCCTATTTATTTTCCCTTTTTTCCTTCTAATACATCCTTTTGGATAAATTCCTAAAAATAATAAGAGATTATAATATCAATAAAATAACAAGAATCATCATAAGAAAAGGACTAATTCATTTTGTTTGAGATATTATGGATGAACTCTCCTTTTCAACCCTAAGTATCAGTTACCTTTTTAAACATTTATAATAGCTCTTATTATTACAAGGAAAGGTCTACTTAGGATTAAGGGTATCTTAACATCAACCTTCATATCAAGGACAACAAATTTAACTAATAGAATGAATTTATCAAATTTAACTAAAATATCTCCAATAATTCCCTATGATGTTTAATGGATTTATCAATTAATTTGATGCTCATCCTAATTGGTTTAGTCCTCTTAATCCCAATTTCTTAAACATATAGTAAGTCATTAAATCTATGCTTGTTCCAAAATTAGCCAATGCCCTATTTGTAGACAAACTACCAATACATAATATGACAATGAAACTCCTAGATCTTTTAGTTTCTTCGATATCTTATTTTTTAAGATAGAAGAGCATCCATCATTTAGCACAATTTTTCAATGATTCCTCCAACTTTTGTTTATTTCTTAGCATGTGTTTCAAAAATTTTGTGTCCTTGGCATAATGAGAGAGACTTAACAAATGAAATGTTAATATGAAGCTTTTTGAACAATTTAAGAAACTTAATGAATGTTTCATCAAACTTGTCCTTATTTAGTCCCACAAATTATGGAATTCTAGGATGTTATTCCTTGAACTCCTTTCTTATAACTTTCTCCATCTTGTCATCTTTCAATTCCTTCTGACTCCTCAAATGATTGGGATCATATGCTTTTTAGGATTTGGTTTTGTGAAATTAAATAATTGCCCTTGTGTTCCCTTAGCTACCAATTTGGGTAATTGACCGATTTGGATTTTAAGGTTATGTATTAAAGCCTTCTATTTCTTAAGAGAAGCTTTCTGACTTTGAAATTGAGCCTCAACTGTGGATATATACTTTATCACTAATTCCTATAAGCTTAATTTCTTTTACTGTTATTATTATTAATATCCTAGTGGAGGTGACCTTTGAGATACTTGATTATTTCATGAGAAATGTAGGTTATTTCCTTATCCTGGACTATAGTTGTTGCTATAAGGGTTATTTTGAGATCTTTAGGAATTCCTTAAGTAGTCAACTTGTTTAATTAGTTTGGCAAAGGAATTTCTAACCTAATAGATAAACATGTGATCTACCACACAAATCACAACATAATGCTTATCTTGGTCAGTATACTCTACTCAAGTTATCAATGTTCTTACTCAATGGTTCCATATGAGTTGTTAATGTGATCATTGCTTCGACATTGTGTATCCATGAAGGTTAATTTTCTTTGGGATGATTAATTGTCATTGATGGTTATTCGTAACCATCTCCACAATTGGCTAAAGGTAGGTGTTGGAGTCTTATTATTTAATGTTCTTCAAGCCGTTGTATCTACTACTCGCTTTATTACATGGTTCAAACCATTTTAGAATATCTTGACTTGTAACTATCTAGACAGGGGCAGATCTTCTGTCCCCCTTATTCTGTATCTACTCAGTACCTCCTTAATTTCAGCCATTCAATGCAATAAATTGGATGATTGAGATTAAAAGGAGGCAGAGGGCACATAATAAGGGGTACAGAAGACCTGTACCCATCTAGACAAACGATGATGTAGACATCTTTTGAGTAGATCATTATATCTCTCTCGTGTCTCATAAAATGTTTCGTTATTATGTTACATATAAGAAAGATGCCATTTCAAAACTTGACAGTCTTGGCTAGTGGGAAGTAATTTTTTAGGAATTTTTTTTGCTAAATTATCCCAAGTAGTGATAGAAGCCATTGATAATGACTTTAACTACTATTTCACATGATCCTTTGATGAAATTAGTAACAATCTCAACTATATAGCATCATTAGTTACTCCATTAATTTAGAAAATGTAGCATATTTTCAAAAAAATTAGTGATACACACATTAGGATCCTTATCTAGTAAACCATCAAATTAAATAAATTACTACAACATCTGAATAAAGTTCAACTTTATCTCAAAATTATTTGATACAACTGTTATTCTAATTATGCTAGTCTAGGTCCCCCTAGTAGTTGACTTCACGTAAACCAATATTATTTTGTGCTCTTCCTTTATATTAATATATTATTGGATTTCTTATACTAGTGACCTATTCCATTATTTAATCATCCAAAGAAATGTTTTCTCATCTTTAGGGTATTCTCTAAAGAATTCAGATGGTCGTGCCCCAATATCCCAAACATGAAATCAAATAATTCTTTAGTATCTTTAATATTGTTAAATCTTTGGCAACAACATTAAAAACTTGTTTGTGTTGTATTTTTCATTATTAATATTAATACTAAAAGCTTTAGGTAAGTGCAAATATCGTTTTGTAATAATATGGTAACGAGCAGAGCCGGCCCTGGGTAGGGATAGGTAGGGCACCTGCCTAAGGACCAGCCTCATAAAAAATGAAATAGGCAATAAAAAGGGCCCCGTTTTATTTTATTTAGTTTTTTTTATAAAAAATCTTGATCTTCATAAAGAACAATAAAAAAGCCCATATTTTATCTCTTTTATTCTTTATAAAGGTTCACTCTTGATTATCATAAAGAAAGAAAAAAGAAAAAAATAGGAGCCTTTTTTTATTTGCCCACGACCTATAAAACGTTAGGACCGGCCTTGATAAGAGCATCATTCTCATAAAGAACCTAAAATAATTCTAACAAAAATTTAGATTTGACTAAAAGCAAGGCACAATAATAAATAACAAAAATATGTCTAATATAATGAAACATCTATATAAGAACTCCCTTTATCATCATCTTGTATTCATAATTTAATTATTTTAGCAAATTTATGACTTGGACTAGTAAAATTTCTTGATTTAATGAATTTGTACCTCTTGATTTGTAACTAACTATCCTTAAATTGATTATTCAATATCTTTATCTAACTAGAACCTCCAAAGATGGATTAGATTTATGAAATTTTGTAAAATGTTTTACCCTAATACTCAAAGATTTATATAAACCTATCTCTAGCACTATAGACGACTCTTAATGTCAATACCTAAGTCAATCTACAATTTCTCAAACTGTTTCATGCAAATAAATATTTGATTTAATCGATAGCTTTTACCAAACCATCTATAGAAAAAAATAAATTTCACAAGTATAAAATTCTACATAAAAGAATTGAAATCAATCCATAACTAGACAATTATAGAGTTCCTCTTGTCCATACGTTAATGAAGTGAGTTAATCATCATCTTTGAAATAAGAAATACAAATAGAAAAACACGTAAATCATAAAAAAGGGTTTATACTTTATAGTGAAGTTCTCAATCTTTCATTATTCTATACTTCCTTAAAAAACTCTTTTCTTATTGAAAACAATTTCATTTTAGGCCGTATTTTTATACAATGACACGACCTAACACACGATCGTATTAAAAGAGTTTGTTTTAAGATGGAAAGTAATATGTCTGGTTAAGCATTTGCCACGAGAGTTGAAATACATGACAATGCATAAATCTTAGGAACTTACACGTACGAATTGACTAGTATAGCAATACGTAAAATAATAATTTATCATAAATTAAATTAGATAAATCGTCGTCGTCGTTATCATCATACTCAGTCTAAAATTTTATAATAAAATAGGATCTAAAGATGTTTAATAATACGCAACCTTACTTTTATATAACAAAGAGGCTGTTTCAGTAGACCCACGTACAAACGAGACAATAAATTAAATTAGATAAGTAGAATATAAAAATATGCAGTATTTATAAGATCTAAATAACTTATCTAGAAAATGTGATTAGAAAATAATTATATGTTAAGTTAATTGTAAATTATTTATAAGTCAATTTTGGCTTCTTTTATGTTTTTTATAAAACTAAACTATTTCTAGGGCTCATTCACTCACCCACTGTCCTGCTCCTGCCTAGGGCTCCTTCTCCTCACCGCCGGCGACGGGAATACAGAGCGTGGAAAGGGAGACAGATATACATGAGAAGATGAGTATATGGAACTACGTGGTGACGGCTCAGAAGCCCACCAATGTCACCCACTCTTGTGTCGGAAATTTCACCAGCCCTCAAGAGCTCAATCTTATTATTGCGTACATCCCTCTCATTAGTTTTTCCTTGCTTCTGTTTGCTTCCTGAGATTTGAGGTTTAGGATTTAGCCTCTTATAGCTAGTGTTTTCTGCTTTCTCTGATTTTATGTTTTCTGCAGTTCGTTGGATTAGATTTAATTTAAATGTCATTCGTTCTGTTCAGGAAATGCACTCGGATTGAGATACACTTGCTTGCTCCACAGGGATTGCAGGTAAATACATGCATATCTTCCCTTTCTCTCTGTATAATATTCGACTCTCGTCTCGCTTTTGAGCTTTAACGTATGAAGACATAAAGGCTTACAATATGGGTTGGTACTTCTTTGTGTGCAGCCCATGCTGGATGTTCCCATATATGGAAGAATCGCTACACTTGAACTTTTCCGCCCTCACGTGAGCAAATACTTGCTACGCGGAGTTATTTTCAGTTTGTAGATAGCCAAAGTTATATACCCTGATGAATCATATGCTCTATGTAAACAGGGAGAAGCACAAGATTTTTTATTTATTGCAACAGAAAGATACAAGTTTTGTGTTCTTCAGTGGGATGCTGAGACATCTGAGCTTATTACAAGGTTTAAGAATTTAAAACAAGCAATATTCTCTCTCTCTCTCTCTTGTATGGACATGTTTGTGCGCACATGCTTTTCATGGTGTTGTGAAGAGGTACAGGAGAGTGTTTTATTGGCAATGTTAGGGTTGAGGATTATCCCAGTGGCTACACAAATTGGAATGCATCCCTAAGATTGAATGATTCTCTAGTGCTAGGATGGACTGACATTTCATATAATTCTGGCTATGTTCATTTCTGTGTCTTCCTGAAAGAGTAGTTTATTTGCTTAAAATTAACCAGATTTCTTAACATGTAGAGCAATGGGGGATGTGTCAGACCGTATAGGTCGTCCAACTGACAATGGCCAGGTAATATTACGTCTATTTTAGTTTTTTCCTTGTACTTGTGAACTGTAAAATGTTTTGAGGCGTATGGCATGTCTTACTATTTCTTTGACCTAGTGGCATGCCTGTCTTACTATTTCTTTGATATAGTGGCTACTTTCCTTTAACATTTCTAAATATGTTTTTATTTGCAGATTGGAATAATTGATCCAGATTGTAGGCTAATTGGGCTCCATCTTTATGATGGGTTGTTTAAGGTGAATCGAATAGAAGCGAATTTCAGAACTTTTTCATAAGATGTAAAGGATCAGCATCATAACTTTATAATTTTCATTTTCAGGTCATTCCTTTTGATAATAAAGGGCAGCTCAAAGAAGCCTTTAACATAAGGTAATCATCTGCTTTACAATCTGTCAGTCCAAGAAAGTTTATACTTCTTCTCTTGAAATATTGACTGTAACATTAGATAATAATGTACTGGGTTCCTTTATTTCAAAATATCACAGGGATAGATGGTAATATAGGTGTAAATATAAATTTACAACACTGGTGTCTTCAAGGAACTTGATTTGTATAGTGTTGTGTACCATTTTACTCATATTGCATGCAGTTCCAAAACTAATGAATGGAAAAAATCTTCTTTTCAGGCTTGAGGAACTTCAAGTGTTGGATATCAAGTTTCTTTATGGTTGTTCCAAACCCACAATTGTTGTTCTGTACCAGGTTCTAACTTGTCTTCACAGATCTTTCTCTCTCTCTTGCTCTCTATGTATATGTGGGTGCGGGTGCGGGTGCGTGTGCGTGTGCGTGTGCGTGTGTGTGTGCGCGTTGCATGTGTGTACGTGTGTGTCTGTGTTTCGCTCTTTGGTAATAAACTGTGGATGTTCATATGTGTTTCCTTAGCTATGAAGTATGCTTTTGCTGCTTTTTTGTTCAGATTTTAGGTTTAAGTTATTTATGTTTGACTTGGCCTGGATAATAAATTCCTCGCCTTATTGTGGTGATCTTTTAATTGCAGGATAACAAAGATGCCCGTCATGTCAAAACGTACGAGGTTGCCCTAAAAGATAAAGATTTTGTTGAAGGACCATGGTCCCAAAACAATCTTGATAATGGTGCCGATCTGCTAATCCCTGTGCCCCCACCTTTGTGTGGTGTTCTTATTGTTGGAGAAGAAACAATTGTCTATTGCAGTGCAAATGCGTTTAAAGCAATTCCTATAAGACCTGTAGGTTATTAATGGACTCAATATGGTTTTAAGTTGCTCTCAGAAAATTAAAGTGATGTAGTTATATGATTTGATAGACATTGACCTTTCTTTTATTTGATATGCTCTTCTAGTCCATAACAAGAGCATATGGTAGAGTAGATGCTGATGGTTCAAGGTATTTACTTGGTGATCATGCTGGGTTTCTACACCTTCTTGTCATAACCCATGAGAAAGAAAAGTGAGTGGTTCCATCACAATTATTTTGTAAAATGAAAAATTTAGATGAATTCCTGTTTGGATAAAGAGATGGGCTTATGATTATTATTTTAGTGGAATTTCATGGAATGATGTGGCCTTATATTGCAGGGTCACTGGGCTCAAGATTGAGCTTTTGGGAGAAACTTCTATTGTTTCTACAATATCATATCTTGATAATGCAGTTGTCTTTATTGGCTCCAGCTATGGTGATTCACAGGTATGATGATAATTTTTTTTGGAATTTTATCTTTGGAAAGGATGTTTTCAGTTGGATGTATTTCCGTTTTACTAAATGCATGCCCATGTTTTGGGCACTAAGTAGTTAATGCATCAAAGTCACATAAATTGTAGTGCACTATCAACAATGATATTTATGGATGGTATCCCATATTTTTAGTAGCTGTAAGGGATATGGAAGAGAACGAAGATTTTTCTTGCTACTTATTTATAATAAAAGATGTTTATGGAACTCATTGTCTAAGTTTCCTAGCCTGTGAGCTTGTTTCATGGTTGGGAAATTCTTTTCTGCATCCATTTCATCAATCTTCTAATTAACTTATGCTGTAAGAAACTTTGTATTCTTCATTTTCTATGCAGCTTATAAAGCTTAATCTACAACCTGATGCAAAAGGCTCATATGTTGAAGTTCTGGAAAGGTATGTCAACTTGGGGCCAATAGTTGACTTCTGTGTTGTTGACTTAGAGAGGCAAGGCCAAGGTCAGGTTGTAACTTGCTCAGGAGCTTATAAGGATGGTTCTCTTCGCATAGTTCGAAATGGAATAGGAATCAATGAGCAGGTTTATTTCTAATAACTGGTTCTTTTGAAGTTCCATCATATGCATTAAATGCTTTTGATAATTTAAATGATCAACAAATCTGAGTGTAGGCATCTGTGGAGCTTCCTGGTATCAAAGGAATGTGGTCCTTAAGACCTTCTACTGATGATCCATTTGACACCTTCCTGGTTGTCAGTTTCATTAGTGAGACAAGAATCTTGGCAATGAATCTTGAAGATGAGTTGGAAGAAACTGAAATTGAGGGATTCTGTTCGCAAGTGCAGACTTTGTTTTGCCATTATGCTGTGTACAATCAGCTTGTACAAGTTTGTAACCTTCTTTTTCACCTCTCCTTCTACTCTTTCTTTTCTCTTCATTTTTGGCCATACAAAAGCTTTGTCAAATAATTGACATTTTCAGATCTATTACTTTAGATATCAGTTTTAGTCCTGATTGTTTGAGATTATGGATAGATGCAAGTAACTTGTTAATGCTCATTACATTTCCATATTCCAAAAATCAAAATGAACTTAGGTAGACTGTCACCATATACCATATGGTCTACATCAAGCATAAATTTTGTTTAATTCCAAGTTCTTTTTCCAGTCATTATTTTGGTACTTAACCCAAGTGTTATGGGAGCATTTTTTATACATCTATCGACTATTCATCAATTTGTTTTACACAGCTACACATAAATGTGTCAAAGTTAAATAAAAACCTTACTCCAAGTAAGTCTTGCCTTTTTGGTCTGTTGGAACATAATGGGTGTGCTGATCTTCTCTTTTTCTCCATGATTTTCACTTCCTCGCTATCTAACCAAACATTTATTACCTCACTTTTAAAATGTGAGAAAGAATGAACTTCCATTCCTTATGTCACTTCCTTGTTGTCACTGTTATTGTTACTGCTATTCATTGTTAATCAGCATTATATTAGTGTGCATAGACTGATAAGCCTATTAATAGGTTACTTCAAGCTCTGTTAGGCTTGTTAGCTCTACAACAAGAGAACTTCGAAATGAATGGAATGCACCATCAGGTTATTCAATCAATGTTGCAACTGCCAATGCCAGCCAGGTTTGTGCCAAATGCTTATTTCAACTTCAGTTTGGAAGTTTATTGCCTGGTGATCACTTTTGCTTGTAAAATTTGTCAGAACTTTGTTTTCACTTACCTTTTTCATGACATGATATGCATTTCATCTAGACTTGTGCCATCTGTAGAACATCTCAACTTGACAGTTCAGAGATTCAACACTATGAATTTCAATGTTGCTGGAGATCAAAACCAAATTCAGTAATTATAAAGGATTTTTGTTAAATCGAGCTTAATTTTTCAACAGGTTCTGTTGGCAACTGGGGGTGGCCATTTAGTCTATCTGGAAATTGGTGACGGGATATTGGCAGAGGTAAAACATTCGCTGTTAGAGTATGACGTATCATGTCTTGACATTAATCCCATTGGTGAAAATCCCAACTATAGTCAGCTAGCAGCTGTTGGCATGTGGACAGATATTAGTGTCAGGATATTCTCATTGCCTGACTTAAATCTCATAACAAAGCAGCCTTTGGGTGGAGAGATAATTCCGCGTTCCATCCTTCTTTGTTCATTTGAAGGGGTATGCTCCCACTGATTCTTCCCATTTTTTTAGATTATATTTTGGGATTTTGCCGCTTGTTCAGCACTTTTCATTTCCCTTACTTGTGTATTACCCTTCAGATATCTTATTTGCTATGTGCCCTTGGTGATGGCCATCTCTTGAACTTCCTTTTGAACCTGAACACTGGAGAGTTAACAGATAGGAAAAAAGTGTCACTGGGGACCCAGCCAATAACACTTCGCACGTTTTCATCCAAGAATGCCACTCATGTATTTGCTGCATCAGATAGACCAACTGTAATTTACAGTAGTAACAAGAAACTACTATACAGCAATGTGAATTTGAAAGAAGTCAGCCACATGTGTCCCTTCAACTCTGCTGCTTTTCCAGAGAGGTAATACTCTTCTTTTGTGCTGGATTACTGCAGCTTGGTTTTATGTATTAGGGACAGCGCATTGTTTCTTCTCTTCACCGGAATTTTCTTCCCTAGTAAATTTTTAGGGAATATTCCTTTTCTGTGATTAGCCTGCCTTGTTTTTCACTTTGGTTATTGTCATGACTAATAGAAGCCGCGATGAATTGCATTAGTTCTTTGAAGTTTTCAGTATCTTTAATACTGATTTTAGCTTAGTTCCTTTACTGTGGTTTACCTGGTAGGATATTAAGCAGTACCTTTAGTCCTTTATGGTGGTTTTACCTTGTAGGAGGCTTTTTCTACGCTTGAATTTTGGCTGATTCTCCGAGTATTTGGGGAAAACTTGACAGTCTGGTTGGTCCAATCAGAAGCAATAACGTAGGTCATTAAACTAGCTTAGGGATCAATCATCTATGAAACCTAGACTCCAGGCCAGATTTTATATTACCATGCACTTGTGAAGCATTTGAAGTAAAAGTTCTTTCAAGTTTTTGGTACCTCTAATGCTGATTTTAGTTGATTTCCTTTACTGTGGTTTTTACCTGCTAGGATATTATGCAGGGCCTGCAGTTACTTTACTGTGGTTTTACCCAGCAGAAGGCTTTGTCTACGCTAGAATTTTGTCTGATTCTCCCTGACAGTGAACCCTTTTCCCAGTTGGTTCAATCAGAAGTAATGGCCTAGGTCATTAAACTAGTTTTGGGACCAATCACCTATGGAACATAGACTCTAGGCCAGATTTTATACTACAATACACTTGTCTTTGTTATTCTTCACAATTCATGAAGCATTCAGAGTCAAGTTGTAATTGAGCGGAAAGCTAAATACAGTGAGGAATTTGTTGAATATGTAGTTTAAATATGTGCATTTTTATATGACACACTTTTGTGTTCATGTGCCATACTGTTGCCACTATAAGCCAATGTTGATTTAATTGACTAAACTGACCTCTGGTACCCTATGTTCAGGTACCTTACACTGGAGTATATATTCTGATGTGTGGATAATGGAACTTTTTGGGATTAGCACTCGTTATTATGTCATGGAAGTGGCAGTAGAAATTTTTTGTGATTTAGTGACTTTGGGATAATATATTGTTTTTATTTTTTTCATGAAAAGAATTAAAAAAACCTTTTAAGGATATAACTTAATAAGAGAATGGTGTAAGAAACACATAGTAATTGATCTCTAGTACCAGCCGATGAGTTGTCTTGAAATAATTCATCTGTGATTTATTGTCAACAGCCTCGCAATTGCAAAAGAAGGTCAACTCACTATTGGTACCATAGATGATATCCAAAAGCTTCACATTCGCTCTATTCCATTGGGAGAGCATGCAAGGCGCATCTGTCATCAGGAGCAGTCCAGGACATTTGCCATCTGTAGCCTAAAAAGCCAATCTAGTGCAGAAGAATCCGAGGCGCACTTTGTCCGCTTGCTAGATGACCAGACGTTTGACTTCATATCATCTTACCTACTTGACCAGTTCGAGTTTGGGTGCTCTATTATAAGCTGCTCATTTTCTGATGATAGCAATGTTTATTATTGTGTTGGAACTGCTTATGTTTTGCCAGAAGAGAATGAGCCATCGAAGGTAAAGGTCATATAGATTGCATGTAGAGCTTTTTTTGAGTCTTTGTGGTTTTGTGGTACTGGTATGACAACTTTTCATTCTTTCCTTCCATAATAAAAAATCAGGGCCGGATACTGGTTTTCATATTTGAAGACGGTAAGTTGCAGCTTCTTGCTGAGAAGGAGACTAAGGGAGCTGTTTACTCTTTAAATGCTTTCAATGGCAAGCTGTTGGCTGCTATTAACCAAAAGATTCAGTTGTACAAGTGGATGCTCAGAGATGATGGCTCTCGTGAGCTGCAGTCTGAATGTGGGCATCATGGCCACATACTTGCACTATATGTACAAACTCGTGGGGATTTTATTGTTGTTGGTGATCTGATGAAGTCAATCTCCTTGCTTATATACAAGGTAATTAGTGCAACCACCCAAAGCTATGATTTGGTTTTGTAGGGAAAAAAATATTGCAGGAGAGTGAGCGGGAAGGATAGAAACATAAATCAGAACTCTACTGAACATACCTTTTTTCTCTCTTCTTTTCCTCTTCCCTTCCTTTTTATATCTTTTTGCTGTCATCCTTGCGGCATTCAGGTACCAAATGTTCTATGCTTGACTATTGCTGCAAAACAACCAACTGTCCTGTAAAGTAAAAATCCTCTGTTCCACCCACCCTGTTTCCTCCCATCCCTCTTCGCACACAGAATAAAGTAAAGGAAGGGAAAGAAGAGAAAATAACAATGATACTTGCACTAGGGCCTATTGATATGTGGCTGCGGTTAGGCATGCATTTTAATTAATTGCCATTTGTTTGAAAAATTTTGTTTTCCTGATGGACAACTTTTTGTTGCTTGTTCAGCATGAGGAAGGAGCAATTGAGGAGCGAGCACGTGATTATAATGCAAACTGGATGTCAGCTATTGAGATTCTTGATGATGACATTTATCTGGGAGCAGAAAATAACTACAATCTATTCACAATTCGGAAGAATAGTGAAGGTGCCACTGATGAGGAGCGGGGCCGACTTGAGGTAGTTGGTGAATATCACCTTGGAGAATTTGTCAATCGATTCCGACATGGTTCACTTGTCATGCGCCTGCCAGATTCTGATGTGGGCCAGATTCCAACTGTAATATTTGGAACCATTAACGGTGTAATTGGGGTCATTGCTTCACTTCCTCATGAGCAATACATTTTCCTGGAGAAGCTTCAATCAAACTTGAGGAAGGTGATAAAAGGTGTTGGAGGTTTGAGTCATGAGCAATGGAGATCATTCAACAATGAGAAGAAAACTGCCGAGGCGAAGAATTTCCTGGATGGAGATCTAATTGAGTCGTTTCTTGATCTCAGTCGAACTCGCATGGATGAGATTTCCAAGTCCATGGGTGTATCAGCGGAAGAGCTTTGTAAGAGGGTGGAAGAACTTACTAGACTGCATTGATATCGGTGTGTGGTTTAAGCCTTTGTTGTTGTTCAACATCATTATTGGCTTTTACTTTGATACGTGGTAACCATTACGGTTTTGAACAGTTTTTTTTATGAAACTTGGTATGTATGTGTAATATATTTCATATTTGATCATGCGGGCAGTGTAATCAAAACCCCAGTAGCTCGAAGAGTGTATAATCTAACCGAAAGATAGCTTTCTAGTTGGGAGATAAGCTGCATTCTGAACCGTGGAGTCCTTAGACGAATGATTCGCTAATCTATGAAGGGGCGTATGCCAGATTTTTCCATGAAGTTTCTTGTGCGGGGAATGAAAATCATCAGCCTTGTAGCAGGCACGTTAAAAGTGTGGTTCTCGAGGAACTCAAAATTTGATATAGGGTCCAAATTTAAGTGGGTGAGAACATTTTTTAGTTTCAATTTATATTAAACTGTTATAAACTAATATATGGAAGTAAAAATTATAAGAAATAAACAATAATATAATTTTTATTGAAATAAAGAAATACAACAAGATTTATCAATAAATAATAATCATAATAATTTAAATAGTAGAATTTAACATAAAAATTTAAAGAATGTTTTGTTTCATTATTGTCAAAAATGTCAAATCCTCTAACACTATTTAAAGGCTTTAAAACAACAATTTTTGTCCAAATTATTTGTATCATTAACTTCTACTACATTTAAATAAATTACAAATCATTTATATATGAAATTACTTTTTTATTTTAGTACATTATACTTTTACTTTTCAAAATGTATAAAATAAGATATCAACTAACCACTAATAGATATTCTCAATTCATTAGTTATAATAAATGTATTTTTTACTATAATTAACATGAAACAATATTTCTTTTCTGATCGAAAAATGCATATATTCTCTTGTTACTAAGGACTTTGAGTACATAATATAGAATTATATCATTAATAGTAAAAGTATAATAATTAAAAAATAAAATTCAATTAATAAAATATCCATTCTTTATTCTCATAATATACGTAATGTAAACAAAATCATTTATTCTTTTAATTTAATTCTTTGTACGAATCGAATGCAAAAGTTGTTTGATTGAATAATCTAACAAGAAATTTTCTCAGTGTGGAGAATTTTCAATCAAACAATCTCCACAACTCATTTGTATTTAAAAATAGTAGAGGATAAAGTAAAAGTAGGA
>JAOQMR010000002.1:24866765-24877827 GCA_027563865.1 Erythroxylum pelleterianum
TGTGGAGAATTTTCAATCAAACAATCTCCACAACTCATTTGTATTTAAAAATAGTAGAGGATAAAGTAAAAGTAGGAAAACTTAACAGGCTTCACTTTTTTTGTTATAAGTTCTCTCTTTGCAGATGATTTAACAAAACTCTCTAAAATTTTATGATGCAATTTATTTTTATTTGTTACCTTTTATTGCTTTTTATTAGAGAAAATATTTTTACATTCAATCACATCAAAGCGAACACCTATAATATCAATATGTACATACATTTTACTATATAAGTAATAAAGACTGAGAAAGTAAGTTGTTAAGTAGATCATTTGAGTAAGATGCTTGTACCATCGTCAATCGATAATATTTATATAAGGCTTATACAATTTTTAGCCCTTTAAAAATATTCATAATTGTTCTACGAACTCTATATATACCATCATACATGTACTCTAAAGATAATTTCTCATTTGAGTCAACAGTCCTTAATAACCGTATAAGTGGGGCCATATTCTTCACAATAATTAGGCTAGCATTCTCAAAATTGTTATTCATAATAACAACACAAACCTCTTTTCCTTCGTATCCTTTAATAACTTGAAAAATGTTTACTTGTCACTAAATATTCAAGAACTTGTCTATGATCTTACACACGTTTTATGGTTGTAAATGTAGCTGCAAACCTAGTAGCAACATGATATACAATCTCAACTCAATCTTCATTCTTTTTCAACCAAGGCTAAAACAAAATATGATTATACACAAAATTATGATATTAGATGCACCTGAAACAACTTTAGATATATAGTTCATTCAACTAATATCTTTTAATTTGAGATTTATACCATGGGCATCACATGAAGAGTAATAAATATGCTCATACTTTGATTCTAGCAAGTACTACTAAGAGTTTTAATAAAATAGTTTTCATTTTTCCAAAGTTTAGTGGCTGTATTCTAAATTAAAATGTTAAATGGATATAAATTCAAAAAGGAAAAAAGAAATAAAGGTTGGTAATTATGAACATCTCTCACATTCATTTCGTTAAACATAACAGTTGCATCTCCCGTAAACATAAACTTACTCTAAATGTACACCAAAGATGACCCACTAGTAGAATTTTCCTAAACATCTCTGGACTTTACAACTAAACTATGATTACACTTCCTTTTATAAAAGCTTAAAGAAAGTAGCCATAACTATGGGTATCATAAACTGATTGGACGGGATGTTAGGCAATTGCATGAGAATAAAAACTAATTAAAAAACATAAATTAAGTCCAAAAAAAACCAAAAACCCACTTTACCTTATTTAATAGCGACTTGCCACACTTCAAGAGGCCAAATGAGTTTTACAAGTTGCAATCTTGAAGGAGTAAACAATTTAGACTTGTCAAGTATGCCACTGAGTTTCAAATCAATAGTGCTTACACAAAAGTATATATAACAAAAACACAAAAGATATTAAATTGAAATAGAATTGAAACGTTGTAGAAAATTAATTAACATAGGAGATGGGATTTCAAAATTAAAGAGATTAAAATATGATTAAAGAAGGGGCTTGAAAGAAGCGTATAAATTCAAATATGACTTCTTATAGGTTTAAAAAATTTTATTTACAATTTATAAAAATGTTCGATTTATTAATGAACTGACCATTTTTTATATAATCAAGTTATTAAAGTGAAAGAGACTAAAGAGTTGATTGATTTATAATAATTATGGTCAAATTAACTACATTGGCTAGGTTTTTAAAATAGTGATATGTATAATAAAATTTTAACTCATATATGTTTATAAACAAGCTTGATTTTTAGGGGCAGAAATCACTTGTTATATAAGGCCTGCAAGAGAAACTTATTTATTCTTGTAGATTGTATATTCATTTATTATGTCAAATGTATAGAATTTTTTATTATATATTAGTAAAAAATATTTCTATAATTTTCCCTGTATTATAATTTTTATTTTCTCTTTTTATTGGTTGCATGCTAAGTATCAATTAGTCTTAACAAAAGTTATATTTATGTTTTTAGTATAGTTTAGAGATTATTAAGTCTCCAATTCAACACATTGGTTACAAATAAGGAACTCGGTCAATGAAATACCTTGGGATACCTTTGGTTTTATCATGACAAAATGACAAAAATTCTTCTCCCTTACTGTGAATTAATTGATAAGAAACTAAACAATTGAAATAATATATTGCTTTCATTTATAGGTAGATGGCACACATATCCTTATTTCTTTATCAATATAAGAATCTTAGAAAGAAAAACATTTTATAGACGAGACATAGAAATGATACTTCTAAAGCTAAGGTGATATCAAAATTAGGTTAACAATGAATACGTTATCAATAACAATTGCATGCTAATTGGAACATTCTTAATCGACTCCATAATTTATTCTCATTAAGATCCATAACTGAAGGTCCTAATGCTAATCTAATAGTTGAATCCATGATGAGAAAAGAAAAACTATTGGAGTTAGTCGATGTAACACTAAAGAAAATTTTCTATCATAAGGAATAACTTTCCCATTTATCAACCAAATGAGTCTTTGGAGGATCATATGTGTTGTGTACATCCCTTTGTTCATTTCACTAATAAATTACACTTGTGATTATTAAGAGAATCTTACCAACCTATCTACTGGTCAAAAATAGCCTAGTTTCCTTATTTAATGCCTACAACAAGCTTCATCATCCACTTGGTTCTTAAAGGTACTAAACATCTAATATCATTGATGCCAATGAATGGTGGAAGTTTATCCTTATGCAATTATTATCTAAAAAGTTAAAATCATCTTTCTTTGAGTGCTCCTACTAATCCATCTAGAAGAAAATTTTATTTAGGTGTCATTTTAACAAAATAGTCATGAACTAGGAAGATACATTCAATTGGATTTGAAAATATTTCCTCTTTAAACAAAATAGATGATGTAGTGCTAAAAATTTCCTTTAGTTGTTGTATTTATACCATTCAAGAAGAAAGAAATGCTAGAATTATCAAACAAAACTCTAATTCCTTGCAATTGGCTACCAGCTGTATACTTTAATGGATAAGAGAATCAACATTTGCTAAAGACTTTTGTTTTTAAATAAAAATGAATGAACATTGATTAACTCTACCAAAGCCAATGTATTATTATAATGATTTTCGAGTTATAAGCTAACTAGAATCTTACAACATGATTGGAAGCTCAATAAAAAAATTAGGAAAAAAAAACATATGGACCAGTGCAGTAAGTAAATCATATATTATATTTTCTCTTTATTCTAGGGATAGTAGATGATATAATTTTTTAGTAATTACAGTAGCTCTAATCCTGTTTAGGATTTTATCAGCTAGCTGGTGTTTATCCTCCTCGATTTGCTTGTACAATCTGCAGTTTCTTTCTTTCCAAATTGTGTAGATTATTATGGTGAATGCAACTTTGAGCAAGCTTTCATTCTCTTTTCTAGATCTGATGTAGTTTATGAACCAATTCAGTGTTTGTTTCCATTCATAAGTGTGATTTATCATATCCAACATATACTAAATTATGCTCCATACTGCTTGGTGTAATTGTAAGTAAGAATAAATGGTTTCTGTCCTCTTCCGCTACCTTGAATAGAACACATGTTGAATCCCTTAGTCTAAACCACCTACTTTTTAGTCTTCATCTTATTTCTAATCATAAGCTAAGTGATTATTGAGGCTTTTGAATTTAAAGAGTTTATTGAGGCTTTTGAATTTAAAGAGTTCTTCCATAGAAGATTATGCTAAGGCACTTCTATAGATCTAGTTCTGAATATTCTATGGCAAGATTCATTAGTGAATCTTCCTTGCAGGTTATGAGTCTAGCAAATAGCATCTTCTCTTCTCCTTTAATTTAGCCGGGTTAAATGCTCAGCCAATATAGAGGCCTTTAAAATTTCCATACCAGTCTCCACTTTGGATTAGGGATGATACTTTGGAGTCAATAGGTAATCTATTCCTCAAGTGTGATATCTCAGGTCTATGTATGAGAGGGCTTGCATCTAGCCAATTATCAAACCACAAACAAGTTTTTCTCCATTTCCTACCATATATTTGATGTAGGGGTATATTAAGTTCCTTATATGCAATAGTTGATTGAAGATCTAAGAGAATTGACTTGAGTTTGTTATTTAGTAGAAGTTGAAATTCCTAAGATGAAATTTCTATACCCATTTAGACCATATGGCTTCTTTATCCATAAGGAGTCTCCATATTCTCTTACTCAATATTACCTTTTGCATTGTTGAGGTAGAAATGATACCCAATCTAACTTGTTTCTTAGGTATAATGATCTCACTCCATTTAACCTCATTCTCAGTCTTCCCAATCAATAGGAATGCTTTCATAATTCTATCGATCTCTTTTGTGACCTTCTTTGGCAAAACAATATGGGTAGTCTTGTAACACCTTAATACCCCCTAGGAGGACATACAAAGGCATCCAAAACAGACCTAGACAATTCATCAACTTCCAAAGATAAGAAAAACATATACCACATCTCATATTTTATTGTGGTTTACATAAGTCACAAATTACACATATAACATCCATACATAATAAAAAATCTCATCATAAGTTATGATTAGTACAAGTCATTCGTATATACTACAAAATTCTTTCTTAATATTTATAAATACAACACATTGTTTCGATATAAGATCTTCCAAAAGGTTATACATCCTTCTTTGGTCATTATGGTTGTCCCAACCTTAACCCTGTTTATCATAACCTACACGGCTGAAAACCACCATACTAAGCATATAGCTTAGTGGGGAATAATGATGCAAGATAGCAACTATTCAAAGCAATCACCTAATAATCACATGTAAATGATTCATGACAATTGAGTGATGGAAAACACATTATAAAATAAAAATCATAAAGCATCACATAACAATATTTGAACATGATATTTAGAGATTATTCTAAATATAAGTTTGCATTAGATTAGACATGGGTAATTGGAACAAAATAGAAGATACTTATGATTGGTATCTACAGAAGAGGCAATAGCTCTGAAACAGAAGAGACTTAATCTCTAAAACAGAAGACACCGTAATGTCTCAGAATAGAAGCAGCTGCAGACCCTTTTAGGCATGCTTATTTACCCCCAATTAAGACTTGACAGGTTAAAGCCAATCATTAGAACATTATAATTACATTTTAAGTCACATTAAAGAGCAACAATTCATAACATACAAATTCATTTCATTATGCTTGCATCATAATTTGAAATTTTTTATCATGCCTAATCATATTTAATATGCTTTATGATCACATTCTTGTTCAATAATACAACAGTGAAAGCATTAAAGTATATACACATTACATGTATGATGAGTCTCATTTTACGCTTATACTGGGTCTACTAAGCATTAGTCACATCCAAAAAGTTTAGGATGAGATGTGGTAAACATCAGAAATGAAAACAATGTCTTAGTTGTGACAAAAGATAAGATCACGATCATGATCGTGACAGACACTCACCATTCATACCTTTACTTGTTCTGTTATATTCATATAGAAAACGTTCGAATTAGGTTTTAAGATCTTCTAAAAATTTGTTCTTATAAAACTATAGGATGTTCAAAAACAGGAACAACAGTTAGAACTCAACTTCAAACCAGAATTCAAAGCTCTTAAAGGCAAAATCCGATTTCAATTCCTTTATGAAAGTTTTAAAACTATGTCTCTAGCTTAATCTCTAATCGGAATTATCTAATTTGTATGTCTACATGCCAAGATGTTTACAAATTATAGAAGCCTTTTCAGTAGAACCTATCCATCTAGTGACGTACCTATTTCAAATCAACTAACTTTGGGCTTATCATGAGAGAGAAATACAAAACAAATCCAATTTTAACCAACAACATCTCATAAGCAAATAAGATACTTCCTTTACCAATTCCCCTTACATCACGTTCATAATCCAAGCAAACATATCAAAATTCTCAATCAAAACTTCACTCAATTTGCTTCTCTTTGCCCTTGCCTTTGGTCTTCTCCTCCTCTGTACATAACACACCCATTCAAAACTCAACTCCAACAATTACATATACATAAAAAATACCCTAGATGAAGAGAAAAATACTAAAATTTACCCTGGTTTCTACTAAAGATTAGCTGGATTCCTTATATGAAAATAGTGTGATGAGAAGATGAAGTGGAGAGGAAATAGGAGAGGAAAAATCTAGAATTCCCAACCCTAAAGACTATCCCTCTCTCCTCTCCTTATGCCCATTCATACATTTCCAAGACTCACACACATGCTTACTTACTATTGGACACATATGCTTTATTATTGGACATTGGTCCTTCTTCTTTCTTTAATTCCCACATTGGCAGATAATCTCATCAATTAATTTCAATCTCATCCATATTTCACGTCTAAGTACGCATATCCATGTTGAAATGCACAAATTACCCTTTTACCTATGTCTTTTACATTAAGTATCACTATGTCCCTTACTATACTTAGATACACTTAATTTGTTATGTTCACTTCTTATTACACCCTATACATACTATAATACTTCTAGGGTATATGTTGGGACCTTATAAGTCCAATGTAGGTGTAAAATACTAAGCACTAATATAATACGAGTAAGTTTAACAACATAAGAGAGAGATATATTTTTCCATATATTCACCTTATATTTTATATTTTCCAAGAGATGAATACAATCTGAGAATTTTGGCTTTGAAATAGTGATAGGCACACCAAGATATCTGAGTGAGGGAGGGTGTATGTTTAATGCAGTAATTCTGTGGAGATCTATTTTGTTCCTCACACTGATGATGCATACAAGTTGCTTTTGTCTAGTTTGACCTTTAATCTAGACCAATTCGAGAACACTTTTAGTGTTTGAAGCATGATATTGATAGAGTGATTGTCTGCACCACATAAGAACATGAGGTCATCTGCAAAAATCAAATGAGAAATTCTATTTTTTACGCACCTGTAATGGAATTTGAATTTTCCATTGTAGGATGTGAATTTGTTTAGTAACCTGGATAGTCCCTCCATTGCTATGGTGAAAAGATAAGGGGATACAAGGTACCCTTGTCTTATTCCCCGTGCATTTTTTGAAGGCTTTGAGGGAATTTCATTCACAAACACACTAAGGTATAATGATTGGATATAAGTCATAATCCATTTCACAAATTTACCAGATATGTCCATTGCTTCCAATCATATCTGTATAAAGCTCCAGTTGATTGTGTCAACAGCTTTATAAAAGCCAATTTTCATTAAGAAACTACTTATTGTCTTCCCATATTAATATTCTTTTAACAATTCTTGTAGAAGTAAAATATTATCACCTATATTCTTCTCAGTAATTAAGGCTCCTTGTGACTTATGTATGACTTCCCTTAGTACATTCTTCAATATTTCAATAAGAAGCTTTGTAATGACTTTGTAGATTGTGTTGCAACACAATATTGGTCTGAAATCAACCATATTTAAAGGTTGTTTCTTCTTTGGAATTAATAAAATATAGGTGTGGTTAATTTCTTGAAGCATCTTCGAGGAAGATAATTACTCCAGGACAGTTTGAAGAGTTTTCTAATGATATCCTTAGTATGTTGGAAGAGCCATGTAAAGAACTCATTAGGGCCTGGTGCTTTAGCGGGGTGCAAGCTGAATACTATTCTTATGAATTCTTATTCTAAAAAAGGTGTAATCAATGACTCTTTTAAATCCTTGATGCGTGTCAAATGAACCACAAAATAAACCTAACTCAACAAAACTAATTATATAATAGTGGTGACTAGGGATCATATCCATAGAGATTGTACGTGCAGCTTTTGTAATGAAAAAAATAGGTGTTTAGGATTAGGGTGGTCTTAGTTTGATGCAATTAAGAAAACAAAGTAAATTAAACTAATGAAAGCAAATCAAATTAAAAGGGATAAAAATGAGAAAATTGATGAATGATTTGGAATCTGGTTCTAGGTTCAACCTCAACCTACACACAAATAAACATACTTCATTAAATTGTTGTTTTTGCACCTCTCTCATAAACTATTAATCGTAGGTTAACAATAAGCTTTGTTAACCCCAATTTTCTCTTATGTCGTGTTTAATTAAGACTAACTCTTTAACTAAACCTAGCTATCAAACAACCTATAACAAGCTCTCTAGAATTAGTAAGACAAACACATTACGAATTAGGAAAATAGATTAATCTAGGCAACAACCATACAAGCTCGGTTTATTTAATCTTTGTTATGTTATCCCTAATGATTCAAGACCATTAGTTGCTACAAATGAATTCAACACAAAACTATTACGTATTGTATATGAGATTCTAGAAATAGCTTTACATAAAAACAATTTAATGAATGGATTCAGATCATCTTTACAAAAATACCTAATTCAGTAAACATATAATAACATAAACAATCCCTAAAAAGAGAGAAGTTTAATAATACACAATGAAAATACTCTCAAATGTGATATTCGACTTCAATATTCCCTATGAATCGAAAGAAGGAAGATTTGCCCTCTATAGATCTCAAAGAATATGTGTTTTGCCTCCCTTCATGTCCTAAAATCGATCCATTCCCCCTAAGCTGCTTAAATGTCGCTTTATATGAAAAATTAGGGTTTTGGAAAGATGCACGGTTGGGTGCATGACCGTGCAAACCCAAAATGAAGATGTCGTGAAGATACATTATTGGATACAAGACCGTGTATAATGCATCTTCCAGGTCATCTTGAAAACTTCATTTTCTTACATTTTCTTGTTTGATCTTCACCCTAATCCATCTTCTTCTTGTTCCACAAAAACACAAGTTTGAACATCAAGAGCATGGCTCAAAGAATGTGCTTTTAATTCATTTTAGCTTTTGAACTTCCAAATTGTACCTAAAAATCAAATATGAACTAAAATGAATGTCTTAAGCATTTCAAAGAATCAATCACTAAGTGTTGAGGATTGAATGTATATACAATTAAGCACACATCAAATTCCCTCACAATTAGCTTTTGACGATCCTCGGGCAAAACAACAAAATCAAAGTCATAAACTAAAACAATTACTCATTTTCCATATTTCCTAAGAATAGATAGTCATAAGAAAAAAGAAATAGCTTTCAAAACTATAGCAAGAACTCAACATTGAAGCCTCTACTCATGACCAATCAACAATTATTCCCTTCAGAAACTGAGCAATCTAGAGGTAGACTTTGATAATATGTGTTTAAAAATAAGATAGATTTATAGGTACACTCAAACACCATTCATAATAATGACATTCCATGTCTTTGTATATCATTATATTTCTCCACCACTAGGATTCATATGTATAATCATGCATCAAAGGACTTTTTAAGGTTGTAATATGGGTAAGGGTTAAGTTGCGATGTATTTGGATAGTGTGATGCAAAATCCATCAAAGCTAGTGAAATGAGAAAACACTCAATGGAACGTCAAGTACAAAAACTAACATTCACTCAAAACTAGGTACCATCAGTTATGATAAATGTGAAAATAATGTTTCATAGCTCAAATTGAAGCTCTCACAGCACAACCCTCATGAAGCACGAGGAAAGGAATCACTCATACAATTGATGGCAACCAATAAATTATAAGCATAAGTGGTGATCCTTCAAAACAACATCTATCTCATATGCGTCGTAGTCAAATCACCCATTCCACACAATTTTAAGAGGAAAAACTAATCATGAATAACTTTGCAAAGTAAATGCATTTCCTCCTTGATACTTTTATTTAAACACATTTTTTTTTATTTTCTTTTCTTGAATGAATCATATGATCTAAAAAAGAGTATATTACATTTAAAATCTTAAAATTAATTCAATTTTATAATACTAGCTAAAATTATGAAAAGTAGTAATGAAATACTTAAAATTTTAATATATTATAAAATTAGGCCACTAATAATCCTATAACTAATAATATTGATATGAAAAGTATTTTTTAAAACTAAAGTTCTCAATAGATGTTCACTTCATCAAAGATGGCTCATCCTCGTTGCTGAGAGCCGATATCTGCTTTGCTTGTACAATGTATTCATCCTCCACACGATAAGATGAACCTATCCAGATATGAGTACAAGAAAATTGCCCCGAGCGGCTATGATTATCATTGCGGGTGTCCCAATCACTTGCACAATTGGAGAAATAATGGAGTTATGAAAGTTGAAGAGCAAGAGCCGGATGACTCCAATGGTGACTGTTCTTTGGTCCTTTTTAAAGCGAATAATAATTGATGCCCAATTGCAAGGATTCTAACTCTTTAAGATTAAAAAACCTAGAAAAGCTTTAAAACCATACGCTACTTTCCCAATGGATATCCACTTACTTGTATGAGAAGTGAACATCCATTGGAAAATTATGATTATTTTAATATTTTTAATTTCTAAAAAATATTGACATGTAATATATTTGCAAGTAAATCAAATGATCATGCCACGTTAATTATAGGCTTAACAATGAGTTGGTTTTATAATAAATTGAAAATTTAAACATTTATTTTAGTTTTTGATATTTTTAGCTAGCATTGCAAAATTAAGAAATTTGATATTTTAAATTCATTTTACTCTTCGAAAAATAAAAATAAATGTCTGGAATAAATCTTAGCACATGAAAATAAAATGGAGTACCTAAAATAGATCTTAATGCTTGAAATAAAAAAAATAGAACGCCTTGAATAGATTTTAAGACTTTGAATTAAAAATAAAATGCTCACAATAGACTCTTAAAATGGATATTAGAGCTTCAAATGGATTTTGGTTTGGACTTTAAAATGATGAAATGACTATGATAGACTTTAGGGGTTGAAAAATAAAATGAAATGCTTAAAATAAATCTTAAAATTTTAGATTGATTTCAAAGTGAGTGAATGTCTTAAGGCTTGATGACTTTGCAACTAGGACTATTTATTTTAATGAGACATTTGGCTTTTTACTACTGAGACTTGACTCATCATCACTTTCTCTTACTCCCACCTTGTTGGCCCCCGAAATTTTCTTGATGAATTAAGCATGATTTAGATGAAATAAATTATGAGGTTTTGATGGAATAAA
>JAOQMR010000002.1:24877927-24894637 GCA_027563865.1 Erythroxylum pelleterianum
CCATGATAGCCTAAGCTTGTTTTCAAGAGGACTTTATCTCATTCGATTATTGTTTAAATTTTGAACTTCTAATTTCCTAAAAAAATCCAAAAATACTTTTTATACATTCTCTTTAATTTTAGTTAAATGTTTTTAATTTCTATCAACTATCCAACCCCCCTTTTTATCAACTTTGTTAGCATTTTTGACAATTAGGCTAGCTTAAAATCTTTTTTGTTAGGTTCCAATTAAGTGAGACGACC
Source organism: Erythroxylum pelleterianum (assembly GCA_027563865.1). NCBI lineage: Eukaryota > Viridiplantae > Streptophyta > Magnoliopsida > Malpighiales > Erythroxylaceae > Erythroxylum > Erythroxylum pelleterianum. The sequence continues at coordinate 24,878,170 of JAOQMR010000002.1, forward strand.
CGAGGTTGCATCCTATATTGCAATCATTGGAATTAAATTATTTTTGATTCGGTTTCCAAGGGATTGATCTTTAGATCGAAACGAAGAGCCGATCACTCACATAGACCAGATCTCCATTAGATTTGAAATAGTGAATAAGAGGACCGTCTTTACCTTCCGTATGAGAGAATACGGGCTGGATCTTAAGGCTTGTTGCCCCAACTGATAGATCTATTGTCTGCTTTGATAGATCTACCAGATCTGACTATTCAATGGGCTGGATCATCAAGATAGATCCTGATGTCGATGGACCAGGCGTGTCGTCGCTAGTTCTGGAGTAGATGGACTTGACTGAGTCATCTCTCAGAGTCTGCAGAATCGGAGGAGTCCTCGTATGAAAAGAGTGTCAATGAGGCCCGTAGAATACCTTCTGGTAGTTGGTAATCTATTCTATAGGCATCAACTTTTCAAGCTCCTGTGCTAGTAACTACTTCAGGATCTAGAGGATAGTTGTCTGGTTGTTAGCAACATCAACAACCATAAATAGTGCATCTGAAGTAGAGTTTGGAAAGTATATATCCAAGGCATGATTATGGAGACGATAGATCATCTAGTGATGAAGAGCAGCCATGATAGCAGTAGGATCTGGAACTGAACTTGAAGGCGTTCAGATAAAGTAGGATCATCCAACCTGATGTTGAAATCAGGTGCTAAAAGTGAAGGGGAACATGAGGAGCATCTCAGGATTGTGTTGCAGACATTGAGGGAGAGGAAACCTTACGCCAAATTCAGGAAATGTTAATTCTGACTTCATGAAGTGATTTTCCTTGGACATGTGATTTCGAAAGATGAGGTGCATGTTAGTCCGAGGAAGGTTGAAGTAGTGGTGAATTGACATGCACCCAAGACAGTGACAGAGGTGAGGAGTTTTCTGGGTTTGGCAGGTTATTACAGCAAGTTTGTGGAAGGATTCTACATGATAACTGCTCCGATGACTAAGTTATTGAGGAAGAATCATAAATTTATGTGGAGTGAGGAATGTCAGAAAAGTTTTGAGCAGCTCAAGCGCAAATTAACAAGTGCTCCAGTTTTGGTTTTACCTACAAGAGATGAAGGTTATACAGTATACAGTGATGCTTCGAGAAAGGGTTTAGATTGTGTGCTGATGCAGGGAGACAAAGTGATAGCTTATGCCTCACAGCAATTAAAGCCATATGAGTAGAATTATCCAACTCATGATATGGAATTGGCAGCGGTGATTTTTGCCTTGAAGATTTAGAGACATTATCTATATGAGGTTCAGACGAGGATCTTTACTGACCATAAAAGTCTCAAGTACTTACTGAGCCAGAAAGAACTGAATTTGAAAAAGAGAAGATGGTTAGAGCTGATTAAGGATTATGATTTGTTGATTGAGTATCATGCAGGAAAGGCAAATGTAATGGTGGATGCTTTGAGTAGGAAATCATCTATAGCTCATGTTCAGACAGTTTATTTTCCTTTGTTGGAAGAGATGGCTAAGCTTAAGATAAGCTTAAAACAGGAGGAACCAAATTGCATTCTTGCTAACTTCAGAGTAAGACCAATACTTAAAGAGAAGGTTAGGGAGTTACAAGCATAGGATGTAGAATTAAGCAAGCTTCGAGAAGAAATTCAGAAGGACAAGAAATCTGAAGTGGTAGTAAGGGATGATGGACTCATGACAGTAAGAAACAGACTCTGTATTTCGAATGTCAAGGAGGTGAAGGATGAGATACTAGATAAGGCACACAATGCGCCTTATGCCATGCACACAAGTAGCACCATGATGTAAAAGGATTTGAGAGAACATTTCTGGTGGAAAGGCATGAAGAGGGATGTAGCAAAATATGCAAGTAAATGTCTAGTGTGTTAGCAAGTCAAGGCTGAACATCAGGCACCTTCAGGCAAGTTAAGGCCATTGTCCATTCCAAGATCAGTAGGAAGCATGATGTCATATGGGTTATCTTTGATCGTCTGATGAAGTCAGCCCATTTTTTGGCAATTAAACAGATTGATTCTCTGCATGTGTTAGCAAAGAATTACCTTGATGAGATAGTAAGATTACATGGGATTCCAGATTCCATATTTTCTGACAGGGATTCTCGATTCACTTCGAGATTCTGGGGAAGCTTACAAGAAGCTTTAGAAACCAAGGTGAATTTTAGCGCTGCTTTTCACCCCCAGACAGATGGTCAATCTGAGAGGACCATTCGGACACTTGAGGGAACGCTCAGGACATGTGTAATAGATTTCAAAGGAGCTTAAGATGAGCATTTGTCATTGGTCGAATTTGCTTACAATAATCTGTACCATTCGAGCATTCAGATGGCTCCTTATAAAGCATTTTATGGAAGGAGATGTAGAAATCCGATATGCTAGGATAAGGAAGGAGAAAGGAAAGTGATAGGACCAGAATTGATCCAGATGACAATTGACAAGGTCAATCTAGTTAAGCAGCGGCTTAAGGCAGCTCAGGATAGAATGAAGAGCTACACTGATGCACATAGAAAGGAGATGGTGTATGAAGTCGCTGAGAAAGTCTTCCTTAATACATCTCCTTGGAAAGGAGTAATGAGGTTTGGCAAAAAGGGCAAGTTGAGCCCGAGATATGTGGGTCCTTATAAAATTGTTGAGAGGATTGGACCACTAGCTTATAGGTTGGCATTGTCCCCAGAATTGTCTCAGATACATGACGTTTTTCATGTGTTCATGTTGAGAAGGTATAGATCGGATCTCTCCCACATTATTCAAACTACTAAGGTTCAGTTGAGAGATGATCTGAGTTATGAGAAGATTCTAGTGGAAATTTTGGACACCAAGGAGAAAGTCCTCAGGAATAAGACAGTTCAGCTAGTCAAAAGTTCTGTGAAAAAACCATTCTGTGGAAGAGGCCACATGGGAGCCATTGGAAGCAATTAAAGAGAAGTATCCACACCTTTTCGATGACTTAAGTAATAATTTCGAGGACGAAATTCTTTTAAGAGGGGAAGAAATGTTGGGTCCCGATTTTTTTTATTAAGCATGATTTGAATAAATTTTGTGGTCTTGCTAGATAAATCATTTTCTTTGGAGTTAAATTGGCATGTGGATGATTGGAGGATTTATTGCTTAGATTGATGGAATTAGAAGTATTAAATGGAGAAATTAAGATTAAGTTAGAGTATAGTATGGTGTAAGTTAAATTGAAGAAGTAAGAATGTATAAGGGCAAAATTGGAAGATCACTTAAGATTAGAAGGATAAGGCATTACATGGAAGGGCATAATGGATTTTGCTCATGCATTTAGGGTAAAAGTGAAAGAAGTAAATGTACTCTTGTATTGTAGAGGAGCAAAAATCATGAGTGAGGGAGAAGAAAGGAGAAAAGGAAGAGAAGAGCTAGGTTTTGGAATTTTTGAAGAGTTTGAAGACATTGAAGCTAAATCAAGTAAGTATAAGCATTATTCCATCTTTTTTGGTTGGATGAACCATAAGTAGTGATAGTTAGACATGAGAATAAAGTTGAATAAGTGTGGGAAGTTGTTGATGAATGGTATGAGTTAATGTTTTAAATTTTAAGGTTAATGATCAAAGATAGATTATGATGTATCTGTTAATGATATTGGGTTGAAATGAGCTTGGAAATGAAGTAGAAGAGGTGGTTTAGGGTTAAGATGGGTTATATGTGAAAGATGAGAAGTAAAAAGATGTAGACAGTTGAAAAAATATCTTCAGAATGAGTGAACTTTCCTGCACAAACATGTTTTGGTATTTTGGACGTAACTTTTTCTGTAGATGTCTAAATTGAGTGATTTTTGATTTAGTGTAAACTAGAGACATAAGGCTACAAATTGTATGAAGGAAGAAAGTCTAAATTCAGTCTATAAGAATTTAGATTTTTGGATGGAAGTTGAGCACTAAATTTTTTTTCAGCATAAGATATAGTCCAAATTGTTAAAGTATGACTTTCCGATTTCTAAACCAAATTGAATGAAATTTTGGTTATTGTTTAAGGAAACCAAGTGAGGCAAGAGAGGCAAGAGGAGCAAGGGGAAAGACATCCCTAAGCAAGTTTATAAGCAAGGAATTCAAGGTGGGTACACGTTTATAATAGAGTAAATAATCTACTCATTGTTTTCTTCAAATCAAGAAAGTTTAAAGATTTAAATTGCATCATCAATGTTGCCTTAATTATGTCTTGAATGAATTGAAAAATTGCTACATGTTTGATACGTAAATTGTGTAATGATTTATGAAAATAATTTCTTTTGAAAAGATCACATGTTTATGAAATCATGTTTTCGGAAATAAGTTTCGAAATATATCAAGTATATGAAAATCAAGTTTTAAAAAAAGTGTCATTTTGGGCAACAAGTTTACAAGTTATGAAATATGTGTTATGTGGGTTTATGGTAGTCTCTCAAGAATGTCACGCGCATGTTGACCAAGTTAAAGGCTTCTCTCACCTGCCCGCTAGTGGCACGGAGCTCCTTCATAGACTCCCTCAAGTTTACGACTACACAGGACCATTATATGGAAATGTGTAGTGCGTCATGTTTATGGATCTACCCAAACCATTATGATGTGCTTATATGCTTATGATCTGTTGACAAGTTTGATGCATGCATGATTTATAATTGCTCATGAATTGTTTGAAAATCGAGAATTTTAAGAAATAAGTGTTTGATGATATTTACATGTGGAATCACTATGGTTTCAAAAATGTACAATGGCAATGAGTTTTGAAAATAGTTTTTGCTTGTTTCTTTATTATAAATCTGTTACCCACGAGCTTCAAGCTCACCCCTTCCCATTCCGTTCCATCTTCAGGTAAGGAGCAAGAGATCGAGGAGTCTCGAGTTACGGCATCACTCCAAATTTACATACTTTTGTATTTTTAAGTTAGAATTTTGGGAATTCAATGCTTTAGCCGCATTTCAAGCTTTACTAGTTCAAGTGTATTTTGTATTTTTGGTTTATGAAGCAAATGATGTATTTGTGGCTTGAAATGCCATTAAAGCTTCTGAAAACTCTTAAATTTTGATATTAATGAAATATATGTTTGGATTTGTCCATGATATCTTTTTGTTTTCATAAAGTATTCAATTCTAGAAATGACATTGAGATTTTGAGAACTTATTTGTGGTTAGGTTTATAACCATTTCGTTTTTGGGGTTGAATTGATGAGGGTGGTTGAAAGGTTTTTAAGATTGCATTTTAGTAAGATAGGTAGTATGGGTTCTGCTTCAAGGATTTTCGCTGCGACGAACTCTTGACCCGAAACTTTTTATTTTCATTGGTTTTAGCCTCGCTGCGACGAGAATAAAATTTTAGGTTCGTCGCGGCTAAAGTTAAATCGCTCGCCCCGGCGTAAAATTCCTGAAGGGTCCAGGGGATTTTCCCATCTGTTCACCGCGGTGAAGCCCGCCTTACGTTGAAAGGATTTTCCTTTTAAAGTTTCCAAATTCTAAGCCTTTTTTCGCGCTTAAGTTTCATGATTCCGTGTTTGATGTTGGGCTCCGGAAACGGAGTCCAACACTTTGAGCTTAATTATTATATTTTTTAAGTACCTTGAAGTGTTTGTTAGTATTTTTAAGGTCAACAGGGAAGAACAAAGAAGTTTAAGAGATATTTGGGCTGAAACAACAGTTCACGATTATGGCACAATAGGCCACGATCGTGACAAAAGCACTAAAGTCATGGCCTGCTTGCTAAGATCGTGACAGAAAGCTCGGATGTGGCCCACAATCGTGGCATGCAGGGAAACAGTTGTCCGGTAGATGTGCAACACTTAAAAACATCACGTTTTGAGAATTTTTTGGACCTTTTGGACCCCCAAAAACCTTAGGTTTCCTCAAAACACAAAAGGAATTTAAAGAATAAGACAAAGAAGAGGAGGGAGCTTTTGCATCAGCCATTTTTGAGAGAAACCCTATAGTGAATTATAGAGAGATTGAGGAAGAGAAGAAGGAAGAGAGAGTGGAGAAAAAGTTGACTCGACGTACGCCCTAGATCAGGAGTTTCCCGACGTCGTTGTCTCCCATCGTCTGTTCAATTTTTTATTTCCTATTATTTCCAATTTTATTCTTGTATAGAATTGAAATATAGGATTCTTGGATATTGATGATCTTCTAAACTCACCTTCGGGTTTATCTTTGATTTAATGAAAATTGATTGTTTACGTTTTATTGGATTTATTGTGATTTAATTTCTGCAATCGCATAATTAAGTGATAAACTGATAGAGTGAATTGAATAAAAAATAATTAAATTGGGCTAACGAGAGTTAGGTGATTTAATAGAATAAGAGTTAAATCAAATCGGTAAATTGCGTGAAGAGAGATCTTGCATAGGTTTCTAATAGTTTATTAGACAACTTTAGATCTAATTTAGGGATTTGGATAGGTTGTTAATTGAGAAATTGCAACTTATGTAATCTGATTAGGGTTTATAAATTAGGGTTAATGGTTATAACTCGAGAGAGAGTAATCAACCTTAGGATCATCTAGAACCAATAATCTAGTAATTCATAATCGATTAGGTTAGCGTTAAAGATAGGTAAAATTTCCTTTTCTCTCAATTGGTAGTTCCTTAGGTTGATTATTGAGTGTGTGTTGCAACTACTAATTTGTTAATATTTTCATGATTAATTCTTGAATTGATTGAATTAAATTCTTGTTTTAGTTTCGTTACATTTTGAATTTTTGTGATTTATTTTGGCCTTAGATTTTGGGATTAGATTATCCCTCCTCTTAGGATTGGCACCTTAGCCACTACGCAAACGACCCGTGCGCTTATAGATTATCGAAGTTAATCAATTAAAATTTACACAAATTAAAAAAGCACAATCAAATTTTTGGGGTCGTTGCCAGGGAGGCGATTAGTCTAATTCTTATAGTCTAAGGCTTTTCACCATTTTTTGTGTTTAAGAGAAAGATAGAGAAAGAAGTTTGGTGCATAAAGTAAAGACATATCAAGACATCTTATAGTGAGAATAAGACATCTAAAGAGCTAGATGCCAAGAAGAAATGGGAAGAATAATGATGGAGGATAGATATTATAGGGAACAAGGAACTTTTGCGAACTATAATGAGACACAGTCTGGTTGGGGAAATAACGATCCTTATTGGAACATGTACACTCTAGGTGGCAGAACCACCTAAATTTCTATTGGTCTAATAATATAAGGACTCATTTAGGACATCAAGATCTATTAGGATTTCTAGAGATTAAAGTGAGATTAATGCCTCGTCTATTCATATATATTCTAGAGATTAAAGTGAGACAACTTTCTCATGAACTTTATAACAGAAGTGTGGAAGACTCTCTAAGTAATATGGAAATACATTAAAGAGAGCAATATGGGACTATCACACTTAAGAATAGGGGAGAGCCAGAAGGACCAGCAGAAACCAAACTAAACCCCACCCTATTGAAGACCAAAAGATGAAGAAAGAGATTGGAGAAAAGAATGTCAACCCTTCCTTTTATTCACCAGTTCTTGATATGCCATATGTGAACATCGAAAAATCTTGTGTAGTTGTCCATGAAAAGAGCCATATCCTTTTGATTTATTATGACCAAGTGACATTTAACGTGAATGATGTATTAAAGAATCCGAAGGATAGTAGATCATTTAGGAAAATTGATGTGTTCAAATCTTCTAAAGAACAAAAGGATGAAGAATAGATGACAACAGACATCGAGTTTGAAGAAGCTATGAAATTCTCTATTCATGAAGCGGAAGAAGTAGAGGAGACGAAGGTGATTAAGGAAAAAAGAGAACAACTCACCTTCTTACAGGACAAACTATTGGATTTGATGGAAGATTAAAAGAGTTTTGTTATTCCGTATTTTATTGACAGTTCACTTGAAAAAAGGACATTACTGAGCTTAATTGGTTTTCATAATGTTATCAATATTGTCCTTCTGATTGTTTTGCAATTTGTAGCTTATTTATAAGCTACAAAACTGATGTTGAGAGAAAAAGTGGAAGTAAGCCGCTCATAATTGATCGCAACTGAGTTTTCAAGGATAGAGCATCGAGTTACCGATGTTAAAAGAAGCGTTGCATGGGAGACAACCCATGGACTGTTAATTTGATGTTATTTACGTTGATTTTTAAATAGTTGAATTCCGTAGTTAGGTTAATTCATTTTCAAATAAAATCGGGAAGGTATAGGACTTCGACATGAATTTGATGATCGAGGAAGTAAGCAAAGAGAGGTGAAAGGGCCATAAAGAGTTAGAAGTGATTTCAGAAAAAGTAAAGTAGGACAAAACAAGAGAAAAATTAAAATTTGGTGAAAAGAATTGCAGGCCACAATCGTGGCCTACGGCAGGGCAAAAAAGAGGACATGCGAAGTTTAAAATCATTTTTTTTTTACTATTTTATCCTCTATCCACCTATATATTCATTTCTAACTTCACTTTTTCACTCATTTCATTTTTACTTTATCTCTATAAGTTTAGAACCTCCAAACACACTCACTTCTCTCTACCTAAAATTTCAAACCTCTAGTCTCTTCCAACTTTTACCTACTCACAAGTGAGTATGTCGCGCATTAAGCAATCAGCAAAGTGGGATCAATCATAAGGATGAAACCAAGTCTCGGGATGAGGGAGACGGAACATGGCAGCAGACTTTGGAGCACCATTCCCGATCTACACAGAAAAAGAAGGTATTTCCAATCCCTCAATGCTAAAAAAATTGTAGTCTCGAAATATTTTAATTTTGATATGCTTGATAGGCTAGAATTTCCTGATAGGGTAGAAAACTTAGCAGAAAGAATTCAGTGGGATTCATACACTTCCAATTTCCTGTCTTTTAGGAGCTCACTCTAGAATTCTTTACTTCCCTTTTCTACAAACCTAGGAACCCTAAAGAAATGTGGTTTAGGTTGCTGGGATGAACTTATGAACTGAACATCGAAATTATGTGTGATATGTGTGGGTTCCTCAAATCTTCCATTATCAATCAACATGATGATGTTCATGCTTCTTGCTATTGGAATGAGCTCATTGGGTTAGAGCAATTTGATTCCAAAAATGCCTATAACAACATCATAAGTACCCATAAACACTTGTTATTGCACAAATTCATGTGTCAATTGGTTTTTGATAAATTAGAAACTAACAAGTGTTCAACCAAGGAACTCTTCATATTGTAGTGCATGGATCACAACGTTCTAGTGTGCACCTCCACACATGTGCTGAATGTTATTATTGCGACTCTGCACAAAAGGAGCAACAATTTAGGTATGAGGTACTTAGTTTCCGCCATTATTGAGTATTATGGCATAGAGTGTCATGGTTTAACTGCCCATCTCTCAGATTAATTTAGGCAACAACCACACAAACTTGGTTCATTTAACCTATATTATATTATCCCTAATGATTTAACACCATTAGTTGTCACAAATGGATCCAAAACACAACTAGTACGTATTGTACTCAAAATTCTAATAATAAGTATACATAAAAACAATCTAATTAACACAGTAAAATCATCTTTACACAAATGCCCAAATCAATAAACATAGAATAACATAAACAATCCTTATAAAAGAAGTTCAACAATACATAATGAGGATAAGCCCAAATGTGTTACTTGAACTTCAATATCCCCTGTGAACCAGAAGACGCTCTACCTCCCTTCATGTCCCACAACCCATCCATACCCCCATAAGCCACTTAAATATCGTTTTATAAGAAAAACTAGGGTTTTGGGAAGATGCACAGCTAGGTGCACACCATGCATCCAACCATGCAAACCCAAAAATGAAGATTTTGTGAAGATACATGGTTGGATATATGATTGTGTATCCAACTGTGTATGCCAAAAATGCTTCTCACAAATTTATACACGGTCGTGTAAGTAGATACACGACTGTGCATCATCCATGTCATCTTGAAACTTCATTTTCTTACATTTTCTTGTCCAATCTTCACCCTATTCCATCTCTTTGTTGTTCCACAAAGACAATTAAGTTTGAAGATCAAGAGGATGGCTCAAAGAATGTATTTTAAACGCATTTTAGCTCTTGAACTTCCAAATTGTACCTAAAACTAAATATGAACTAAAATGAATGGCTTAAGCATTTCAAAGCATTAATCACTAAGTGTTAAGGAGTGAATGTATAAACAATTAAGCACACATCAATCTGTCTGATTGAACCTTCTAAAAAAAATTTCACATTGTATGTAGGTTGATCAGCATTCTCAGGCCCCATCAATTGAGTGAAGGAGTTCCTTTTTAGTTATAGTAGAGCTTCCTGATTTGAGTGTATAATTCCCTTGTTGTCATGCAATTCAACAATTTTATTCTTGTTTATTTTAGAGATTAATAAGGAGTGAAAGAATTTGGTATTGGGGTCTCCTTCCCTCAACGAGTTTACTCTGCCTTTTTTCTTTAGAATTGAGCTGTGAAGGTTCAAAGCCTGTTAATATTCCTTTTGCAAATTTAGTTATGTCATCCTCAAATTTGTGTCATGCGGGGAGTTTTAGCAATCTTCTTATTCTTGTTTTAGTTTTTTTTCTTAAGAGTTGTATGTTATGAGATTTTTTCCTAGTGAATCTTTTGAGTGCAACTCTTACCATCTTTAATATTTTCATAAATTGGTAAGCTTTAAAACCCTCTACTTCTTGGTTCCAGCATCTGCTAATAACCTCCATGAATCCCTCCATCTAAGAGTGAGTGAACCTGTTAATTCGATATGAGTTTACAAGAGACCTTTTGAGTTTTTTCCTAATATGCATACTTCCCTATTGTTTGTTAGACCAAGTGTAGAGTCTTCTTGTTAAGCTGAGATCCATCAAATCCAATTTACTTAGGAGGTTTCTGAGCTCTTTTGTATCTGCCAAAGAGGACTTTTTTCCTCCTTCGACCTCTCTTAAGCTTAAATTGCAATTGAAGTCCCCAATTAGAAGCCAAGGGTTGAAGATATTATTTTGTAATCTGCTCAAGTCCATCTGAAGCTTGCTTCTCTGAAATACAAAATTGGTAGTATAGATTAGAGTAAGATGAAAAATAGGAATTTGACATCCCAAGTTACATTTTAGGTGTATATTTTGATTGCTTTGCTCAATCAATTAAGCTCCAATTAAGTATAAATTATAAAAGCAGATAATCCTCCCATTATAGTGGGATTGATGATTTGAAATAATTTTCTATTAAGCACCCAAAAATTTCAGGTCATTATGTAAAAGAGGATCTTTTATTTTGGTTTCTAGCAGGGCAACTATAAAAGGTTGTTTTTTCTTTCACTACCTCCTTTATTATAGACCATTTGAAAGGGTCATTGACCCTCTAGGGATTCTAGATTAGGATGTAACTTTGGGTAAGTTTCTCTTTGTTTATGTTTTTGCCTTTTTTCCTTATTAACCTTCTCCTTGAGTTTGCAGTTTGGATTCTAAAAGCCTCATTTTCTCCCTGACAAATAGCTTGAGCATCAACTTCATCATTATTTTGGTTATTTGGGATTTCAAAATTTTGCTCAACTGTTCCGTGCTTAATTAGCTCAGAACCTCTAGAGGTATCATCACGAACTTCATGATAAAGGTTGTTTTCCCCTCTAATGGCCTCAGAACCAACCTAGTTACTGTTATTCTCTTCTTACTGACTATCTTTCTAATTAGATCCCATTATTTCTTTATGCCACCTAGTTTTGAAAACTTTACCAGTTGGTAACCATTTCTTGGTGGAGTTGCTACGTTTCTAAGGATAAGATAGGGGAATTTCTCTCTTCACTAACTCACCATTTCCCCCTATACTCATCATTCATACACTGTCTAGCAAAGCTGAGTTTTTCTGAATGTCCATGCAAATTTTGGCATAGCCTATTCTTTTCATTGTTGTAGTTTGGGAGGCTTGTTGAGCAAGTTTTAATTTTATAAAACCCTCAATGTTCCACAAGTGCATGGGTCGTAAGCATAGTAGTTGAGGTGTCAATTCCATAAGAAATTAGTGAACTAATTGAATCCTAACTTGTCTAAGGTCTATAAATTGTAATTAAATGAAAATAAAAGTGAGTAGAAAATTAAGCAATTGAATATGGATCGATCGAAAATGAAATTATAAAATTAACATAAAAAATAAAAAGTAAACACACTCGCTAAACAATCAAAAAATCACATAAGATAAGATTAAGCAATTATGAGAAGATGAGATTTAACCTATTGTCAATTCTTTAATTACTTTTGAATTAATGGGTATTAGTCTTAGAATTTCAAAGAGTTGATAATCCACTCTCGAGACCTAATCATTAAACCCTAAATTATAATCCCTAATTGAATTCGAGGTTCTGAAATTGCAATTTCTCAATTAACAAAACAACCCACATTCAAATTAGTTTTTAAGCACTCTAACAGATAATCGGACCTTCATATAAAATCTCTCTTTATATAATTACCGATTTAATTGTTTATGTGATCTATTAGGTTGTTAACTCTCATTACCCATCCTAATCATGTTACTATCGGTTCACTCTATCAATTTGTTACCGAAGTATGCAAAAACAATAAACAATCATAATACCCAATGCATTAACATCAAAAGAAATCAAATCATAATTGATTTAAGAACAAATACCAAATGAAGTTTAGAACATCCTTAAACAAATATTCATCATCCTCATATCCATCTCATACATTAAATGAAATAAACACAAAGATGAAACAAGAAATTAACTTGGAAAGGATGCCTGAAGGTGACTGCAGCACTCCTGCTCTTCTTCTTCTTCTCTCTTCTTTTCTTTTGTTTCTCTTCCTTGGCTCTTTATTTAACTGGTAAGATGGAGGCTCCTTGATTAGGTCATTTCTTTTTCCTTTTATAGTGTTTTTGCCTTTTAGGGTAAAAACTAGGTTTTACCCAAGCTAAAAAGTCCAAAATGACCTCCAAAAATAGAAATGGAAGCAGATCCATGCGTATGTATTGCATCTACCATAATCTTGGCAAGTAAGTCATGATCGTGGCCTTGATAATGAGGCTCTGTCACAATCATGGCCTACCTACCATTATTATCCCATGAAATGAGCTTTTGTCACGATCGTGACTTATTATGTCACGATCGTCCATGTCTGGGTTGCTTATGTCACAATCGTGACTGGGATGTCACGAGTGTGACCTGGCTCTTCTTCCAAGCTTTCTCCGACTCCTCTCGATCTTCTTTATCTTATCTTAAAAATTAACAAACACCTCAAATACACAAAATTAAAGTTCAATAATATGTTATAAACCACATAACACTCAAAAACACAAACATATAATCACATTGACACAATTCTAAACCTAAACATGCACAAATAATCTAATTAACAACTAAAAACACATTAAAAATACCCATTAAAACATAATGTAATCTATAACTATCAAGTCCATACGTAAAGGTTTTCCTAAAAAGCTAGCAAGGAAACTCAACCCTTTGATGATCCAGTATTCCAGGGGAAGAATATGAAAGTTCACCCACATAGGAAACGTACCAACTTTTCCTCTTTCATCTCTATACCAAGTCTCCATTTTTTAATGAATAGGGGTTGATCTCTAATATGCCATGGCCCTTGTTCAATAGTGTCATTCAACCCACTTTCATTAGCAAACTTGAATAAGATGGTTCCATCCTCTCTTAACGTGACCATCTCTAGTCCCTTTTTATCTCATGAAGCTTTAACCCATGCATTCACCAATGGAAAGGCTAACTTTTTGCTTTAAAAAAAACCCATTAAGGAAAAAGACCAAGCTTGTGCTTCTGCTTTAAGTAACTATATCAGGGGTGATAATACCCTCATTCATGAAATTATGAAATTGCTTTAGGGATCCGTTTTTGTGGTGAAGGTACATATTATTCTTCCAAGCTCCAATAGGGTGAGAGGCATCGATTATTTCTAATGCATTTGCACTTTTATCAGGTTTATTCTACTTGTTTGGATCTACAAGATTAGAGAGAAGAGTCTCTCTTGAGAGTACTGGGAAGTCTTCAAAAGCATTAATAGCATCAAAAGACTCCCTTTGCTCTTTGATTATTTATCAATTCTTTTGAAAGGCCCTCCACTAGGGTAGAACCCCCAGCGAAAGAGGAAGTTGTCGGATGAAGCCAAAATAGCAATAAACCAAAAAAGGGAAAAGAGAAATGAAAAAAAAAAGAAAGGATCAGTGGTAAAGATGCAAAAGAAATTTTTGAGAAAGTAGAGAAAAGTAGTTATAGAGAGAATAAGTTATTAAGTCCTATCAGTGTGTCAACACATTTGCCAAAGACCTGGTTAAATCTTAAGTAGAATCCTGGTAGAAAATTGGTAGGTGTGATGTCACTTACTTTTCATTAGGAGTGTATTTAAACCTTTGCCTAAGGTTACTAATGTGAGTTATCTCAGATTCCTATTCTTATATCTTATTTTTTTAGTTTTTTTTAATAATTATTGACCTTGTATTAATTTTTTGACTTAAATATATTTCTTTATTTTTAAAAAATATAAAATGTATTGTCCTTATAAAACCAAATAAATTTAATGAACAAAAAGCCAAAAAGATAAGTAATATAAATAAATTTGAGGGACAAAAATAAGTTAAAAAATCATAAAAGTTAACAATGACATTTTAGGTTTGACGATCATGTTGATTTTGATAGTTTGGCTCTACAATAATCGATTATAGGTCTCTTTGCTACGTCATAATTAATTTAAAGTATGTTAAGATATGGAGAAAGGGCCAAAGAAAGTTTAAAAAGAGAATAGAGTTATGATCATACCTTATTAGGAAATATAAAAAATTTTAAAAAACTAATAGTCCTAATAAAAAATGAATTTAAAGGTTAATTTCTAGAATAGAGGTGTTAGATACTCTATTTTGTCTACCTAAGTTATTACCAAGTTCTTGAACAAGTTTGCAAAATTTTAAGCAAACTTTTGGTATAAATTAAAGAAATTTGCTTAAGAGCTCTTAGCTTGTACCTAAGAGCTCAAAAAAAAAGTGATTGAATGGTTAGAAGTTTGTGATTTTAACTTAGGGCATTCTATTTTTAACCTAGAATTTGAAAATAAATTGAAATCCATAATGTATTAATATAATTGAATGCCTAGAATGAGTCATAGGCCTTGAAAAGTTAAATTAAATTTCTTGAATGAATCATAGGATCTAAAAAGGAGTATATTACATTTAAAATCTTAAGATTAATTCGATTTTGTAATACTAGTTAAAATCATCATAAGTAGCAATAAAATGCTCAAAATTTTATTTTACTTTAAAATTAATCTGTAACCTTGTAAATAATGATATTGATATAAAAAGTACTTATTATTTTTTTTAAAATTAAAGTTCTCAATAAATGTTCACTTCATCAAAGATGGCTCATCCTCGTTGCTGTGGGCTGATATCTACTTTGCTTGGACAATGTGTTCATCCTCCACACTATAAGATGAACCTATCCAGATATGAGTACGAGAAGATTGCCCCTAGAGGCTATGATTATCATTGTGGGTGTCCCAATCACTTGCATAACTAGAGAAATAACGGAGTTATGAAAGTAGAAGAGCAAGAGCCGGATGACCCCAATGGTGACTGTTCTTTGGTCCCTTTTAAAGCGAATAATAATTGACTCCCAATTGCAAGGATTCTACTCTCTAAGATTAAAAAACCTAGAAAAGCTTTAAAACCATATGCTACTTTCCCAGTGGATATCCACTTGAGTAAAACTTGTCTAACAAGTGAACATCCATTGGAAAATTATGATTATTTTAATAATTTTAATTTCTAAAAAAAATATTGACATGTAATATATTTGCATGTAAATAAAATGATCATGCTGACGTGATAGGACGTGAAATAAAAATGGAATGGACATTAGATCTTACATGGAGTGCCTCATAATCACTTTCTCTTACTTCCACCAGGAAATAAAGAAAAGAAAAAGATATTTTAAAGGTTGAGTTCCCCTTATTCAAAATGACTACTTTGGTCTAAATTTATCCAAATCAATTTCCAACTGATGCTTTTACATAACTTCGAATTTAACAAAAAAAGATCCAATTAATTAGGCCCAAAATAATAAAGTATATACATCGCATGCTTCTTAATATTTCACATCATAAAAGAAATAAAAATGTTGATGTGATGAATTTAAAATTTGATGAGCCCTGTTTTCTTTGACTTTTCAAGTAAACGTTTTTTTTAACTTTTGCAATAATTGAAATAGAATAGGAAAATAAAAATAAAAGAATTTGATCAAAAAAAAATTTGTGTGTGTCAAAACTCAAAATAAGAAAAGAGAGGAGACTTATTTTAATTGTATGTCCTAAAAGTAGGAGCATTATATAAGACTTAAATCCTACTTAAAATTTGAACTAAATTTGAGGGATCTAAATAGTTTTGACTGTAAGTGTAAGTCGACTTGTACACTATTGTAAGTCGACTTATGCTTGCACAGTTCTGATAAGTCGACTTGTCCACTAGTGTAAGTCGACTTATGTGTGTACAGAACGTTAAGATTGTTAGAGTAGTGC